>CATIWO010180573.1:0-18059 GCA_949673435.1 Macaranga tanarius
CTTAGTATAAAGTGTATGGCCAGGCCTGTGATAATATGGCCCATAGACATCAATGTTTTTCATCCCTACACAACACGCTACATCGAACGAAATATAAGATATACACTATTTATCCTATTATTAGTAGACACATACCATATTAAGAATAATTCATCAGGCATAACCTTTATACTATCATTCCTACCAAAGATGGTGTGTGTCATAAATTTATGTATCAGCAAATATGAGTGATTATCAATTAGACTACTAACCATTGTATCTTCATGACTTATTCTATCCCTTTTTGTAATTTCAAACTAAAAATTGCTTATGTTAAATTCAAGAGCAGGTTGACAAATACCTCCTTCAGCAAAACCAAAAATTTTAGTCATAAGATCATAATCAAACTCATATTCTTTTCCAAAGAATCTACATGAAAAAATTCTCTGCTCTTCATCTTTGATTTTTAAAGTAGTGTAGAATTCAATGGTCAATTCTAAAAACACATCATATTGTACCATTTTTAACTTGTACCATTTTTAACTTATACCAGCCTAGCCTTTTGCACAAAACATTCACAAAATCATGCATTCCAATATCTTTCAAGATTTGATCATCAAAGTATTAAGGCATGCATATGTTTCTTTACTAAGAGAACAGAATCTCTTACCTAGTTCATCTGAGAAAATAGGAAAAAAAAGGCATTATACTTATCTTTGAGATCCGTTCGCTTAGGTCTTATCTCCATTGGTGCCTTCCCTTTTGCATTGGACCTTCGGCTATTGCTAGACATGCTATTTGAACTTATTAGGTAGCAAGAAAAATAATTGCAGAGAAGTTAATTAAAAGAAAAGTGTAAAGAATGTAGAAGTTTTGAGAATTAAAACAATCCTATGCCTATAAACAGAAGAACAAAATTAGAAGTTTACAAGAACTACATAACTTATCTCCTAATCCTATGTGAAAAGATAAATTTTATTGAAAGATAAAAACTAACTATCCTAATAGAAAAAGGACATGTAAATTAAAATCCTAAAAATAAAAAACACTTAAAATAATCCTAAAAGTAAATGGAAAATAACAAAATTAAATTGAAAAATTTTATTTTTCCTCCTCCACACTTAAAATTTGCAATGTCCTCATTGCATGAAAATTTGGCAAAATTCGGGTACTTGTCAAAATTTGGTGTGCAGGTTGTATGGCCATGCGCATGGGCGTGCCTGCCTTGTGCCTGGCTCCGAATGCACATACACGGCCATACGCATAGCCATGCTTACTTTGCACCTAGCACAATATGCGCATGGTCGTGCCTACTTTGTGCAAAACAGGGCATGTTTGACATGCCCATGCTGAAAAATGGCATGGGTATGTCAAACACCTACAAATGAGAAACAATTTGCAAAAATTAAATTTGAAGGCATTGGAATTGAAACAAAAATACATTTAACATATTGAATTCAACAAGATCACACAATTACAATAATAATCAAAACATAAAACATATATCAAACGTAAATGAAAAGTAAAATACAAGATAAAATAAATAAACTAACACGTAACACATAACTACTCTTCGCCAAAGCTTCAATTATGATGCCCCGGGTCTTGTGGAGGATAAGGAGGTGGAAAGAAGTTTTGCAATTGGAAATAAGCCATCAAGTTGTGATTCATCATGTTGATGTCTTGACGTATATTAGCTATGTTGGTGTTCATGCCATGTGCCAATGAAGTTAGCTCTCCAACATTTGAATCAATCACTCCCACTTGCAACTCCAGATCATCCATTCTTCATATTATATCTTGTATGTCAGCACTTTCCTCCTCTTCATCCATTTGTTATGGTGGTGGTGCATTAATAAGATTGTAATGTCTGGGTCCCTCCCTTGTAATCATACCAATAGCTTTCATCATCGAAAGATCAATTAAATAATGTCCCTTGAGCTTTTTAAATGGTATATTATCAGCATCAAAACCAACATAACAAACTATGTTAGTAACCAATCCACCAATCTTGATTGCCCCAGCCATTTTGGTAGTTACATCCTTCAATTTGAGTGCTATTGCATGACATACATCCAATTTCACATTGTTACACATGCAATACAAAATGTTCAACTCAGTTATGGTTACTACAGAATCACCATCCTTCCTAGGAATAATGAATGTGCCATCAACCGATGTAAATACCGTAAAGCCGACGATTGAATTTGAAATTCTTTCGCCGACTTAGCTTTATAAAATCCACTCCTTTTCCCCGTAATCTCATTCCAAAATGCATGCCTATCATATTCAACCATAGCATCTTGACTTGCAGGAAAGTGAAACACATTATTTAACTCAAATAAACCAATGGTATGTTCTTCATTTCCCAATCTAAAAGTCGTCATTAAGGATTGTTCATCAAAATGGAATGAAGATAGAAATTCACAGGTAGGCTTAACATAAGTTGGATATTGTAATAATACAAATACTTCCTACCCCATTCTAGAGAGATACATGTTCACTTCATCCAACAAACTTATTTCTCTCAAAGCAGATGCACTCATATATTTTTTTGGCATAATTTTCCTAGAAAGTAATTGCTCAAATTTCTTTCTTTGCCCCTCATGACTAATTTCAATATGGGTAGGGAAAGGTCTTACCATATGATCTTCATAATTGCCACCTGGATTGGTAGAGCTTCCCCTACATGTCCTTTTCGATTTTGGCTTTACTTTCTTTGTAGTATAAGTTTTCTTTCGTGGCTCTCTTTCTATGAGTGAGTATTTGATGAAGAGCTTGCTAAGAGAGGATTTTGACTAGAGGAAGAGAAATGTGGTAGGAGGATATGATAATAAAGAAATTGAGATGTGTGGGAAGAGAAGAGAAGAAGGTGGCATTTATATAGAGAGAAGTGAAGATAAAAAATGATTAAAAATGAGGAATTGAAGAGTTAGAAATGTAGAAAGTAGTCAAAATTTAAGATGTTAATAAATTGAAAGTGGGAAGTGTTGGGAAATTGAAAGAGTCATGGAGAATTGAAGAACCCTAGACATTGGGAAGTGGAAGATGTTGGGAAAGTGAAAAGGTTATGGGAAATTGAAGAATTTTGAATTGGGCATGTTTTTAAGGGCACTATTGTGTCTTTTAGTGAAAAAAATTCGACAATGCACATGCCAATATGCATGGGCATGTGCCTAGTGTTATCCCATTGTGGCAAGGCAGGTATGGGCATGCAAAAATCACACATGGCTGTGCTTGCCTTGGCAAATTTCATCCTGGCACGCAGCTAGGTAGGCATGGGCGTGTGAAAATCACACAGGCCATGCCTGCTATAAAACTTCCTACCCTAAACTCACCAATTTCGCTAATATGGTCATGCAACAAGATACGAAAACTATCCACTCGAACATAACAAGAAACAGTTCTAGAAACTAAGCACAAACCATCATGTAATCAAAACCATTTAGTTCCCATAAAGATATGCACTTATATAACATCTTGTAGGGCTCCTCCTCTTCCTCAAATCCTATCTTATTAGAGCTTCTCCTCTTTACTTTCTACAAAACAGAATACAAAGAAAACTCAAAACTCAAAACTCAAAACACATAAACATAAAAACAATGAAAATAAAAAGAAAAAGACAAAGAAAACCTTAGTTGAGCTCTCAAGAAGTGCTATTTTAGGTCTATGAGCTTAGACCATCATGTTCTTTAGAGTATTGAATCAACCAAAAAGGCTGATTGGTAAAAGTTCTCCAATGTGCCTCCATGGTAGATTTTCAGTCTTTGCCCATTAACTTTGAACTTTTTTCCTTGAGTGTTGCAAAATTCCACAGCTCTATAGGGGTAGACATGGCTCACTACAAATAGTTCCGACCATCTACTCTTGAGCTTCCCTAGAAACAATCTGAGTCTGGAGTTGAATAGCAACACTTAGTCTTCTTCTTGAAAACTTTTAATCTTCACCTTGGCATCATGCCATTTTTTTGTAAATTCTTTGTAAATTCTAGAGTTTTCATATGCCAACTCTCTTATCTCCTCCAATTCACTCATTTGTGAGAGTCTATTTTCTGTAACTTTTTTGTAATCGTAATTCAAAGCCTTGATTACCCAGTAAGCCTTATGCTCAATTTTAACAGGAAGATGACATGCTTTTCTATACACCAACCTATATGGAGACATTCCAATAGGTGTCTTATAAGCTGTTCGATATGCCCACAAAGCATCATCCAACTTCCTTAACCATTCTTTTCTCGACTTGCTCACTGTTCTTTTAAGAATCTGCTTCAACTCTCTATTGCTTACTTCTACTTGTCCACTAGTTTGGGGATGGTATGAAGTGGCTATTTTATGTTTAACCCCATAACGAGCTAGTAATGCTTCCATGTTTCTATTACAGATATGTGTTCCACTATCACTTATGATAGCTCGAGGCATTCCAAACCTAGCAAAGAGTTTGCTCATGAATTTGCAAACTACTCTTACATCATTTACAGCACAAGCTAGAGCTTCCACCCATTTGAACACATAATCTACATAAACAAGTGTGTACTTGTTTCCATCTGAAATAGGAAATGGCCCCATGAAATCTATGCCCCATACATCAAATATTTCAACCTCAAGAATTCCCGATTGGAGCATTTCATCCTTCTTTAAAATGTTGCCACTTCTTTGATATGTATCATAATTGAGTACACACCTTCTAGCATCGTGAAAAAGAGCAGGCCAATAAAATCTTATTTCAAGAACTTTTACAGTAGTCATTGTGGACTAAAATGACAACCACTGACCATTCCATGATAATGCTATAAAATTGAACTGGTTTCTTCATCTCCTACACATCTTCTTATCAAACCATCATTGCATAGCTTTCAGAGATATAGATCATCCCACAAATAGTATTTAGAGTCATGAATGAGCTTCTTCCTCTGTTGACTATTGAATTCTTCTGAAAATTTTCCATTTGATACAAAGTTAGCTATATCCGTAAACCATAGTGCATTTGAACTTTGGATTGCTAACAACATCTCATCTGGAAATAGCTCTTGGATAGGTTCTTCCTCTTTATTGCCTTTTTGCTCTAACTCTAATCTTGAGAGATGATCAGCTACTACATTCTCTGATCCCTTCTTGTCTTTAATTTCAATGTTAAACTCTTGTAAAAATAGCACCCATTGTATGAGCCTTGGCTTTGAATCCTTCTTGTTTAAAAGATATTTCAACGCTGCATGATCTGTATACATAATAACTTTAGAACCAAGTAAGTAAGATCAAAATTTATTAAAAGCAAAAATTACTGCTAGCATCTCCTTCTCAGTTGTGGCATAGTTGAGTTGTGCATCGTTCAAGGTTCGGCTTATATAATAGATGACATGAAGTTTATTCTCCTTCCTTTGGCCAAGTACAGCTCCTATTGCATGATCACTTGCATCGTACATCAATTTAATTGGAAGATTCCAATCTGGCGAGACAACTATAGGAGCTTATATTAATGCTTCTTTTAACCTATCAAAAGCCAATTTACATTCATTAGTGAAGTCAAAAGAAGAATCTTTCTCAAGTAATTTACAAAGAGGTTTAGAGATTTTCAAAAAATCTTGGATAAATCGTCGATAGAATCCTATATGGCCTAGGAAACTTTGAATTCCTTTAAAATTTGTTGAGTATTACAGTTTTTTAATGGTCTCTACTTTTGCTTTGTACACTTCAATACCTTGTGCTGAGATCTTATGTCCAAGAACGATTCCTTTTTCCACCATAAATGACACTTCTCCCAATTCAGCATCAAATTTGTCTCTTCACACCGTGTAAGAGCCTACT
This sequence comes from Macaranga tanarius, assembly GCA_949673435.1. Lineage (NCBI taxonomy): Eukaryota > Viridiplantae > Streptophyta > Magnoliopsida > Malpighiales > Euphorbiaceae > Macaranga > Macaranga tanarius. The sequence continues at coordinate 5,781 of CATIWO010180573.1, forward strand.
CCAAATTCTCCAAATATCCTTCAAATGAGCTTCCATAGACTGAGAAGTCATCCATGAACACATCCATAATTTCTTCTACCAAATATGAGAATATGGCTATCATACATCTTTGAAAGGTTATCGGAGCATTACACAATCCAAATGGCATCCTTCTATAAGCAAATGTGCCATAGGGACATGTGAATGTCATTTTCTGTTAATCTTCTAGAGCAATTGCTATCTGATTGTAGCCCGAATAACCATCTAGGAAACAGTAGAAAGCATGTCCTGCTATCCTCTCCAACATCTGATCAATAAATGGTTGTGGAAAGTGATCCTTTCTAGTAGCTGAATTCAGCTTCATGTAGTCAATGCACACTCTCCATCCAGTTACTGTTCTTATAAAAAATCTGCTTATCTTCTTCATTTTCCACCACAGTCATTCCCCCTTTCTTTGGTACATACTGGATAGGACTTACCCATGAACTATCTGAAATTGGATAAATAATCCTTGTATCTAATAGTTTGACCACCTCTTTCTTCATCACTTCTTGTATGTTTGGATTTAGCCTCCTTTGCCTTTCCATGGTTGGCTTGTATCCATCTTCCATTAGAATTTTATGCATGCAATAAAATGGACTTATCCCTCTTGTATCCAAAATTTGCCAACCAATTGCTCTTATTCTGCTCTTGAGCATCCTTACAAGAAAGTCTTTTTGGTTTTGGGAGAGCTTAGAAGATACAATTATAGGTAAAGTTTAGTTTTCTCCAAAAAAAGTATACCTCAAATGTTGAGGTAAAGGTTTCAAATCTACATTCGGAGGTTTTATGGTTGATGGTGGTGTAGATTCAGCATTTGGTAATTGAATTTAGGAAAAATGAGTTTAATGTTTAAGGTAATCTTCATCTTGGGAGGATTGTACCTGCATACACTTCTCAATATACTCCAATTCATCACACTTTACCAACCTCCTTCGTTGGACTTCAATCACACATTCATCTAAAACATCAACTCTAAAGCACAAATCACTATCAGAAGAATGTTTCATACTTTGATAGATATTAAATTTACAACTTTCCTCACCTACTCTTAAAGTCAAAGTTCCATCATAAACGTCAATAATTGCCTTGGCAGTGTAGAGGAAAGGCATACCAAGGATCAATGGAATGTCTTCATCTTCCTCGAAGTTAAGAACGACAAAGTCTACTGGAAAAATGAATTTTCCAGCCCTTACTAGAACATCTTCCACTATTCCTTCTTGTTTCTTTACTGTCCTATCCGCCAGTTGTAGATGAAAGTTTGTTGGTCTTACTTCTCCAAGTCCCAATTTCTTATAAATAGACAAAGGCATAAGATTAATAGAAGCACCTGAATCATACAAAGATTTTTGAAATAATAAATTTCCAACAGAACATGAAATAGTAAGACTCCCTGGTTCATTCCTTTTTAAAGGACGTTTATTTGAGATGATGGCACTGTACTCCTTTGTGAGTGTGATTGTCTCAAATTCCTTCAACTTCTTTTTATTGGAAATCAGCTCCTTCAAAACTTTACATACTTTGGCATCTGAGCTAGACATTCCACAAAAGGCATGTTGACATGGAGTGTCTTGAATCTTTCCAAGAATTTTGCAAATTGTTGATCATGCTCCTTTTTCTTCAACCTTTGCGGGTATGGTACTGGAGGTTCGTATGCCCGAATTGGTGGTGACTTTACTTTTTCTTTGTTCTCCTCTTTCACTTCTGGTTCTTCCGGTGTCTCAATCCTTTCATCATCCTATTCTTTCTCTCCTTCATTCTTCTTTTCTTCATATTCCATTATTGCCTTAGGGGTTTGGATCTCTGTACCACTTCTCAAGGTGATAGCATTTACTTGCTCCTTTAGATTCTTCTCTGTATTACTTGGTAACGCACCTTGATTCCTTATTGACAAAGAATTTGCTAGCTGCCCCATTTGCACTTCTAAATTGTGAATAGAAGAAGAATGATTTCTGATCATTTGCTCCATCCTCTTTTGAGCTTCTTCTTGTTAGTTCATCTTTAATGACATCACATCCATAAATTTCTCCATCTTACTCTCTATTGAAGTTCCAGAGGATGAACCTTTGTCTTGGTGAAATTGAGGTTGAGGTTATTGTGCATTCTGACCTCCAAATCCTAGTGGTGCTTATGGTCTCCACTTATTATTTCCTTGATTACTCCAAGAGAAATTTGGATGATTCCTCTAACTTAGATTGTAGGTATTGCCATAGACTTGGTTTTGAGGTCCTTTGAAGTTGCCCACATAGTTAACACCCTCTATAGTCATCTCTTGCATTATTTGACATTCTATGGTTGGATGACCTCCTTGACATAATTCACATGAGGAAGACAATGTAGATACTGCATTCATATTCACTTTGTCCATCCTTTTTGTCAGTGCATTAAGCTTTGCATTCAACATGGTAAAATTGTCCACTTCTATTGCTCTAGCCTTCTTTGTAGTGGTCCTTTTATTAGACCACAAACTTTGTGTATTTGCCATTTCTTCAAAGAGATCTAAGGAACCTTCTGGTGTCTTTGATATGATAGTACCTCCAACTGCTGCATCAATGTTGACTCTAACCGCATGATTGACTCCCTTATAAAATGATTGCACTAAATCCTATATAGGAATCAATTGAGGTAGACACTGCTTCCGAAGGTCTTTGAATCTTTCCCAGCACTCATAGAATGTTTCATCATCTATTTGAAAGAAAAGTTAATCTCATTTTTGATCCTCAACACCTTTGTAGGTGGTAAGTATTTGTTGAAAAAGGCTATGTAGAGCTCTTGCCAAGTGTTGATGGAGTTGGGTGGCAAACTTGTAAATCATCTATTTGCTCTGTCCATAAGAAAAAATGGAAAGAGAATCAACCGGATTGCATCAGGCTCTACTCCATTCATCTTGAAGGTAGAATAATAATCCAATAATCTAGACATATGTCCAAATGGATCCTCATGTGGTAGCCCATTGAATGGTGAATTTTGGATCATTTAGATCATTACTGGCTTAATTTCAAAGTTGTTTGCTGCTATCGCCAGCCTTATAATTGGTGTTTGATCGCCTTGCATATTAGGACTCATAAAATCTCGCACGGTTCTCTGGCCATTCTGAGGATTTTGAAGAACTTATTGTCTCGGTAGGTCATTTGTTGCATCATCTCCTAAGTCCATTTTGCTTGGTGATTGTCGTGATATAATTGTTTGTTTCTTTTTCTCATGAACTATCTTTTCTAACTCTAAATCAAGTGGTATCAACTCAAGTCCTTGTTTGCTTGCACTTCGTGTGATGTGCATCAACCAATATAAATTCCTGCAATACCATAATTAAAAATAAAATTAAAAATAATATCTAAATCAAGCAACACAATTTTCTTAGCAATATCAATTCTGCCAATCCCCGGCAACGGCGCTAAAAATTTGATGTGTACAAATTTGCAAGTGCACAGAATCATATCAAGTAGTAATAAAGATATCGTCCCAAAGAGATTGTAAATTGAATACTGAAATACTCATTATGTTCATTTGTTTAGACACTGAAATAAAGTTTGGAATTTCAAAGGAATAAAACTAAATTAATCAAGGTAAAAATGCAAATTTAATTCAATGTTTAAAAGCTAGGATTTTTATTCTCAATTGGACCATTTCAAAAGATTGATTAACCAACTAGGTTTTTTACTATTTCTAATTCATTTTGAAGGGATCTTAGAAATTATAGGTTTTCCTCTTAGATAAACCTATAATTAACTGGAGATTAATTAACACTAAGTTCACTGGCTCTTACCAACCCAATGCCTTTTAAATCCAATTTTAAATCACAACCTTTAATCAATATTAATCCACTTAACTATCTCTCAACTAATTAAGCAATCAATAGGTCATTGCCTAATCCTATAGAACCTATCTCTCGATTAAGCCTATAGTATTAATTCAATCTTAGGGTGATCAGTCCTAAATTGACATTAAGCACAACAACAACTAATAAATTAGATCTAGCAACCTAACATAAATTACAATAAGCACATGGTCAATTCAGAATAAGAACCTTAAAAAGGAATCTAGCCACTCATATTAAAAAGAAAGGAAAGAGATGAAGAGATGAAGAAAACAATTCTAATCATATTAAATAATAAGAAAAGTAACAAGAAAAACTCCACTTCACCAAGGTATAGAGATTACTTATTCTTCACAATCTTTAAACCAAATCCTATTCTAGTATGAGCAAAAGCAAAAACTAAATAAAAGTGTGCTGAAAAATAAAAATTCCAGAACAAGAACAAAAAAAAAATGAAAAAAAAAAAAACCAAGAACTCCCAAATGAAAAACAAATGGTTCTATTTTAAAGGACCTAGTTTCCTAGTGAGAAAGGTCATTCAAACTCTCCCAAACTCTATCTAATCAACAGCTTAAAAGATGAGCTTTTATCTATTCAAACTCCAGCTTAAAATCCACTTTTGATTGGCTGCCACATCATCATGTACGGGTACACAACAATTTGACATGCCCATGCATCAAAATAACTCTAAATTCTTGTAATCAGGTATGGCCGTGGGCATGGGCGTGTGACTCCACACATGGGCGTGCACATGGGCATGTGCTCTATAACTTGCTCTTCTTCAATTCAGGCATGGGCAAGCGCATGGGCATACAACTTAGACATGGGCAAGCACAAGGCCATGTGCCCTGATGTGAGGATAACCTTCTAATTTTAAGCTTCAATTTTATCTTATCTTCAAGTGCTATCTCCATCTCCTCTCAAATGCATCCTACAACTAAAAACTAAACAAAAATTACCTATTTAACATAAAAGCACCTAAATTAAAATAAAATAATAAAACTAACTAAATTAACTAAAAACTAACTAAACATACATTTCTAAACTTAATATGTAATAAAATAGAGTGCTCAAAACATGCATTTTTCACACTCATTATTCATTAATGAGGTAGAAAGGTAGCAAGACAGAAAAGTGAAAGTTGTGAGGTTAGATAGAGGTGGTAAATATTATGGTAAATTTAACGAGAAAGGATAATATCTAGGTCCATTTGTAAAGTTCCTTGAAAGTCGAGGCATATTTGCACAGTATACAATGCCTGGTACACCTCAACAAAATGTTGTAGCTGAAAGGCGGAATTGTACTCTCATGGACATGGTTACGAGCATGTTAAATTACAATACTGTACCTCTATCCTTATTGATGTATGCATTAAAGATTGCTGTATATCTGCTTAATAGGGTTCCTCGTAAGGCAGTTCCTAAAACTCCTTATGAACTGTGGACAAGAAGGAAACCCAATTTAAGGCACCTATATATTTGGGGTTGCTCAGTAGAAATAAGGATATATAATCCACATGAAAAGAAGCCTGATGCAAGGACCGTTAGTGGTTATTTCATCAGCTATCCTAAAAAATCAAAAAGGATACATATTTTATTGCCCTAACCATAATAAAAGAATAATTAAGTCTGGTAATGCTTGGTTCATTGAGAATGGTCAATCTAGTGAGAGTGGTGAACTACGTAAGGTGGATGTTCAAGAGACTCAGGTGGAAACTTTTACACCCAATATTTCTCTTCTGATTGTTGTTTCTCTTATTATAGCACGGTTCCAGAACATGTTAGAATAACAAAGTAACATTCTGAACCCACCAGATGAACATATTAATAATGAACTAATTAACAATGAGCAAGCTCCAAATGAGCAGGTGATACCACAAGAAATAGCATTACGAAGGTCTACAAGGTAGAAAAGGCCAGCTATTTCAAAAGATTATATGGTTTATTCACTTAAACATGAATGTGAGTTGATAAGGATCCAGTCTCATTTAAACAAGCCATGGAATGTAACAATTCTAAAAAATAGTTCAATGCTATGAAAGAAGAGTTAAAATCAATAGATGACAATAAGGTCTGAAATCTAGTTGAGTTGCCTAAAGGTTCAAAATAAGTCAGTTGTAAATGGGTCTTCAAGAACAAACGTGACTTAAAGGGCAATATCGAAAGGTATAAGGCCATACTTGTTGCTAAAGGTTACACTTAAAATAATGGCATTGACTATAAAGAAAACTTCTCTCCAGTTTCAAAGAATGACTCTTTAAGAACTGTTATGGCTTTGGTGGCTCATTATGATCTAGAGCTTTACCACATGGACGTAAAAACTGCCTTTCTTAATGGTGACTTGGAAGAGGAAGTTATATGGACCAACCGAAAGGTTTTTTAACCATATGAAAAGAGCACTTGGTATATAAGTTAAAGAAGTCAATATATGGATTGAAACAAACTTCTCGATAATGGTTCCTTAAGTTTAATAATACCATTACGTCGTATGGTTTTGTAGAGAACACTGTTAATCGATGTATCTATATGAAGGAAGTTTATTATATTAGTCATATATGTTGACGATATCCTTTTTGATGCTAATGATGTTGGTTTGTTACATGATGTTAAAAAATTTCTCTTTAAGAATTTTAAAATAAAAGATATAGGTGAGGCATCCTGTGTGATAGGACTAGAAAAATTTCATGATAGATATTAGGATTGTCTCAAAGGACTTACATTGAGAAAGTATGAGAGAGATTTAGAATGGAAAAATGCTATATAGGAATAGTTCCAATTCAGAAAGAGGACAAGTTTAGTGAGATGTAATGTCCTAAGAATGATTTGGAATGAAAGGCAATGGAGTCTATTCCTTATGCATCAATCTTCGGGAGCATAATGTATGTTCAAACATGTACTTGGTTATATATCAGTTTTGATGTTAGAATGTTAGGCTAATATCAAAGTAATCCAGGAATGAACCATTGGAAAGTTGCAAAGAAAGTACTTAGATATTTACAAGGCGCTAAGGATTACATGCTCACATACAGAAAGTCAAACCACCTTAAGGTGATTGGGTATTCGGATTTGGACTATGCCAGTTATGTAGATTTGAGAAAATCTACATTTGATTACGTGTTCCTATTGCCTGGAAGAGTAGTTTCATAGAAAAGTGGAAAGCAGTCTGTCATTGCTACTTTCACTATAGAGGCTAAATTTGTGGTATGCTTTGAGGCCACTGTTCATGCATTATGGTTACGGAACTTTGTCTTAGGTCTAGATATTATCGGCAGTATAGCTAGACCGTTAAGAATTTACCGTGATAATTATGCAGTTATTTTCTTCTCTAAAAATGACAAGTATTCTAAAGGTGCAAAACACATGGATTTAAAAATACTTATCAATTAAAAAAAAGTGCAAAAACATAAAGTGTTAATTAAGCATAGTGGTACTGATCTGATGATAGCGGATCCGTTAACTAAAGGATTGCCACCTAAAATATTTATTGGCCATGTTAAAAGTATGGGCATTATATTTATTGGCTAAAATATTTAACTAAAGGATTGCCACCCAAAATATTTATTGGCCATATTAAAAGTATGGGCATCGTAAATAAGTCTTTGTTAGTATGATATGCATATATGTATATATATACATTTGGTTATCTAGCTCGTTTTATTATGACACTTGTGAATTCAATTAAAGTTATATTTTTGCTTATTTACTTATTATTCATATAATGTTGTATACATTATTGTTTTAGTGAGATAATAATGAAATTGATGATTACAATATGTCTCAATTAAAATACCATGAATTAACTCAATTTTATAGTACATGGAAGGAATCATGTCGATAAATAACTTGTGACTGCCATGATCCAATCATTTCAATTCATTTAAGGATGACTTCATAGATTCAATATATGGTGCGCACTTAAAGTTGTTGAATCACCAAGTCGTAATATAGGCCAAGTGAGAGATTGTTACATTATTTTAATAATATGTGTAGTCCATATAATTAATGGACTAATTCTAAATAAAGCAAGGCCCAGTATAACAGTTATTCACCTTAACGAAAGTTAGAATCAGGTGGGGTTATAAAATCCTTCCCTTTTCCTTCTATAGATATATGTTAATAGTTATAAAAAAACTGACGTATAATATATAACGTAAGTTATTTTTTGAACGGACTATTCTTCTCCATTAAAGAATGTAGAAAGGTATAAGGAAAATAGGGATAAAAATTGAATGAATTGAAGTCATGGATCAAGGTACGCTTCCAATTAATTATTTTCTATCAAATAATCTTCTAGGCAAGAAAAGATTCTGAGTTTTATTTCCAATAAATTTTCTATCAAAATTCACAAAGGTAGTTAGATATTGGAAATCAAAATGAGAAAACACACCAAAATGAATTTTAGTCCAAAGTTTTTCTCGAAGCTTACAAGAAGGAAAAAATTTGATGTAACTTGTAAAGGATTTATAAAAGATGCATGATTTGGACTTTTGTACTTATAATAGATACCATTTTTAGATTTTCCTCTGTTGGTCAATAGTCACAAAAATTAACAATTCAATGGAATTCTTCGGGCAAAAGCAATATAGTAAATGCACTTGCTAAGTTGAATATTATTAATTAAAGTGAGATGGATCATAAAACACACTTACTAAAAAAATTGATATGAACAGGGCATATTATTTACAATTTAATTGTGTATTATCTACTCCAATGCTTGCAGTTTTGATTAAATTAAGGATTAGTCAATCATGCCAATTCTCTATGCCTAAAGAAATATAAGTATAAGTAAACCAAATGTACTTGAGTGAGGTGTTTTAGAACTTAAAAATGTATAACGAGCACTTCATTAAGAAAATTGACTTAATAGTGCTTAAATAATTAGTTAGCTGTTATTTTTTAGGGCTAAATGATTTCTAACATTTAAAATTATTCAAATTTATTTACGATTCATGAATTTTATTTTATATGTCTTTCATGCATTCCATTGAGAAGTGTTATCTTTTGCTTATTTTTAATCTTTGGTTTTAGTACATAAAATCTATGTAAAGTATGCATGTAGTATGTTTAAAATATGGTTGTGCTTTGTAAGATTCCTTGGTGTGTATAATATATGGTGTTGAAGTCTTTACTTCATGACAAGAAAAAAATTAAGTGTGGGGAGTTAATAAACTCATAATTTTACTATATTTTAGGTTAATAATTAATTGGTTTAATGTATTATTGTATGTAAAATTAGTTAGTTTTGCTTAAATTTTATTTAATTAGGGCTTAATTAGGTTATTGTGCATTTTAGAATAATTTAGGATTATTTTAAATGTTTAACCTAAAATTAATTTTATAGTCCATTTAAGGTTAGGAATAGTTTTCTTTTAATTTTAAGAATTAGATTTATAATTTGTTTTTAATTTTTACTTAGTGAATTTTAATTACATTTCATGTCTATTTCCATGTTTTGTAAGGTTTAAATAATTGGGAGTTGATTTGGAATCAAAGTGTGCTTTAAACAAGTCAAAATCAAACAAAGAGTAGATGTTATGTATTGTGCACAACCATGCATTTGATGGCACAGTCGTGATAGAAGTGTAAATATAGAATGATGGTCACTGCCATTTGAAACACAACCATGTTGCTTATGATACAACCATGTTGAAGTTAAAAAAAGTGATATTGAAGAAGTGACATAACAGTGCTTCAATGTCCCGAGAGCTAAGTAAAATTTGATCAAGCTTGGTACAACCATGTGAGGGTCAACACAGTTGTGTTATAATTGGCAGAAGCGAATGTAGTGGAGCAGCACAGTTGTGTTCAATGTGACACAGTCATGTCATTAGTCATACTTCAATAAGAACTCAATCTTTTCAAGGCTAATCTAAATCTAACTTCTACAAGAGGTCATCACCACTATATAAAGGGACCTTGGAACGAGGAATATGCATTCTACAATGTATTCATTCATCATTCTTTATACTTTTGCATTCAAAATCATAAAAATAGTTTATTCATTATTCGTGCAAGATTTTGCTCATGACATTTAAGCATTTAAGGTGCTTTAAAGGGCAAGATTATGGGGTTTCTTATCTCTTTTTCTTCATTTAATTTCTTTGGATTAATTACAAGAATGTTTATGAGTTTTATTTTTGTAAATATAACATATTTTGGCTATATTTTTATAATGTACTAGGATTGATTTAAGTATCCTAGGGATGTATTAACAATTACTTTATGCTTAAATCTAAGTTAATTTCTTACATATAGGTTTTATTCTTATATTTAGTTATATTTAATGTCTAGTTATAGTTAAAGTATGTTAAGACTGAGAGGTGATGTATGCTTTAGGCTTATTGTTTATATTACATATTCAAATAAGTATTATAAGACCGAGAGGTGATTAATAATTAGGATTTAGGATAAAATCTATTAGCATTAATTGAATTGAGAAACCTTTTAATTATTAGTATTGTATGATTCATCATTAAACTTATGTTTGGTTAATGATTTGTTAGATTATACTTAGAGAGGTGAGAGTCCATTAGTTGTAGCTTACATTTGAGTTAATTAAATAAACTTATAATTACTTGAAAGAGAGTTATAACGACATTAGTTGATAAGCATCAAATGCATAATTCAAATTAGGTTGAAATAAATTGAAATTGAGTTAATATATGAACCAAGTGAAATGTAACATTATAGTACATCCATTCATCTATTGCTTAAATGTGTGTTTAAGTCATTAGTTTAATTAGGTTCTATATTCGATTATCTAGGGTTTAAATTTTAGTTTTTAAGTTCATTTCAATTTAAACATAATTTGATGGTTTAGACAAATAATTTAATAAGTAAATTAGTACTCAACAACTAATACTCGTGGGAACAACAACCCTACTTAATCCACTATATTACTTGAGTGATTCGTATACTTGCGATTAGCACTAATCACTTACAGAGATAATCACCTCTGTAAGAAGCTATCGACAAACTGAAGAGGCGTTTGCCTCTTTTACGAGGTGATAGGCCCTCTAGACTCTCACTTGCTTTCTTTTTTAGACCAAACTCGCCCACTCAACCTAGGCTCCAATTTCTTTTCGGGTTAACAGACTTAAAAATATATTTCCAAGCCTTTGACTTAGGTTTTAATGGGTTTGCATTCGAATTACTGCTATACTGCTATTTTACGTGCATTTTTATTATCTAGTGATCATCATCGGATTGTTATCACATTCTTCAGTATTCTAAAATTTGAGGTGCTAACAAATATATAAAGAGAGTGAACCTTATAGGATATCAAAAATAAAAAAAAAATACCTGAAATTTATAAATTAGAGAAAATTTAATAAAAATTACATGTTATATATCTAGTTATTGGGAAATCATGTTAAATTAGTTATATTTTATAATAACAAATAAAATTGTTAGTAAAAAAATTATATTCACTTATTTGATTATTCAAATAATTGTTGTAAAAATATTCCAATTTAAAGAATCTTTTTTGTCTAATTCAAACATAATTTAATTTAACAATTTTTTTTGAAATCTAATACAAATTATAATATTGAAAAAACTAATTGAGTTTATTCAAATATAAGAAATATTTATTCATTTATGATACATTAATTAAAATTATATATTTTAGGATAATTTAAAAATATTTAATTAATTTTTATTTGTTATTGTTAATGCAACTAATAATTTAAGAAAAAATATTACTTTTAATTCTAAAATTTTTGATATTATTCTAATAAATAGTTGTTATAAAAGCTAAATAATAAAATAATTCATAAATAAAAAAAATATTTATTTAAATATCAAAAAAAAATTTAGTTTTAGAACTGAAACGTAAAAAAAAGTTATTTTTTTAGGGAAGTAAAAAAAAAGTTTAATTTTTAAGGATTAACTAATGAAAAATTATTTTAACTGACGGATATGATTAACTAAAAGTCTTCTTAAAACTTATAGAATTAAATCGTAAAAAATATATTTTATAATACTTAATTGTAAAAGTTGTTATAAATTTTAGAACTAAAGATATTATTTATCCCAAATTGAAATAAACCTATATCTATGCCTGTCAAATAGGTAGATAGTTATATCAGACTTTGAAAAATCTTACAATACATTTTGCTATAAGGGCATGACAAAGTAGGGATGAGCACGGTTTGGAGAAATCCGGGGAAAATAAATCTCCTGTACCGTACCACATTTCACAAATTTTAAAAATAAAATCTCCCGTATCAGTACCATATTTCGGCACGGTTCGGTACAGGGATACCATGCCATACCAGTTTTTTGGTACGGTTCGAAAATTCAAAAATTTATATTATTAATTAAATATATATTTATTATCAACAAATAAAATAATAAAAAAATTATTTTATAACCTATTTACAAAAATAATAAATAATGCTAACTAATAGATAAATTAATAAACTTGAACTAAAATGATACATA
>CATIWO010180630.1:0-13659 GCA_949673435.1 Macaranga tanarius
AGTTCACCGGCTCTCACCAACCTAATGCCTTTTAATTCCAATTTTAATGCACAACCTTTAATAAATATTAATCCACTTAAGTGTCTCTCAACTAAATAAGTAATTAACAGGTTATTGCCATATCCTACAGAACCTATCTCTCGATTAAGCCTATAGTGTCAATTCAATCTTAGGTTGGCCAGTCCTAAAATGACATTAAGCACAATAATAACCAATGAATTAGATCTAGCAACCTAATATAATCACAATAAGCACATGGTCAATTTAGAATAAGAACCCTATAAAAGATCTAGCTACTCATATTAAAGAGAAAAGAAAACAAACAAGAAATAAAAATCATTCTGAACATTATAATAATTAAATAAAAGAGTGATATAAGAAAAACCTCCCTTCCAATGGAGTAAGGAAGCCTTGCTCTTCTAACTTCAAGCCAAATATCACCTCTACTATGAATTAAACTAATAAAAAATGTATTATAAAGAAAAATGGGAATAACCCAAAAACAAGAACAACCCTTAAATGAACATGAAATAGTCCTATTTATAGACCTAAAGACCTAGTGAGAAAGGTAATCTAACCCCTTACAAACTCTATCTAATCAAAAGATAATAGATAAGTCCTTATCTATCTAATATTTAGTTGAAAATTATCATCTCGTGGGTTATCACATAAAGCTGGCATGGGTGCGCAAGACACACACTATTGTTGATCTTTGTGAGTGGCACGGCCATGCTCGATTTTGGCATAGCCGTGCCACCTGTAGCATGGCCAAACATTACTTTTAAATAAGGTCAAACACGGCCATACTCATCCCCAACATAGATAACGCTTTATCTTGAGTCTTTGGCCTATCCAAACTTCAAGGATTGATCCAATCTTCATCCCAATGTATCATACAAAACAAAATATAAAATAAATTATCTAAAAACAAATAAATCCTACTAATTAAGACAAAATAACAAAACTAACTAAATTAACTAAAAAACTAACTAACAATGCAACTACTAAGCCTAAGATGCAATAAAATAGAGTGCCTAAAACATGTGTTTTTGACACTCATCAACCGACAACGGGGTTTTATTTTAGTCAGAAACTGATGTATTACTCCAACACTATAAGATAGAGCATCACCAGTCATCTCCCTATCATCCTCAAGCTAATGGCGCGGTTGAAGCTGTAAATAAGAATGTTAAGAGGATCTTGGCCAAGATGATAGAGAATTTTAGGGATTGGTCTGAATATTTACAGTTCACATTATGGGGGTATCGAACGACTGCAAGAACATCTACCGGGGTTACGCCATATTAATTGGTATATGGATATGAAGCAGTACTGCCAGTAGAAGTGAAGATCCAATCTCTAAAGGTCCTGCTAGAAACAAAGATTCCCGAGTATCAATAGGTGAAAAGCATATTGACATAGTTGACATTATTGGATGAGAAGAGATTAAAAGTCATGTATCATATACAGTTGTATCAGAAAAGGATCGCCAGAGCATACAATAAGAAGATCAAGTCGGGGAAGATAAAGGGGGGTGAATTAGTATTAAAACACACAAAACCACTTCTTACGGATCCAAGTGGAAAATTCAAGCCAAACTGGGAAGGTCCCTACCTCGTGAAAAAGATATTCTCAAAGGATGTGGTCATTTTTTCCAATCTAGAAAGGAACGAGTTTAGAAATCCCATCAACCTAGATAAGCTCAAGAAATACTTTCTGTAAAGTCTCGCTAGGGAGAAAACCTTAAAAAGAGTCTGTCTAGGCAAAAGTTAGAGATAAAAAAATTTCTGCTAGGTTGAAAACTCCACAAAGGAGCAGCCTAGGCAAAAATAAAGGATAAGAAATAAGAGAGAGAAAGAAAACTCGCAAGGGCGAGCCACCCAACAATAGGAAAGACGTGAGAAGCAATTTGTATATACAATTATGCTTATTTTAAATAAAGAGATTGGCTTTTATTTCCTTTCAAATATTACATTAAATGCTTATTACAATAGGTTTAACTTAAAGGAAAGATATTGTATAAAATAAGCTAAATCTAATTAAGTTGTTGAAACTAAAGAAGAAAATAAATCTAGGTCCTTTTCCTTTTGTTACTTCTCATCTCTTGCATGCTAATTCTAAATAAATCCCTTGTCTTCTGACTTTTAACAAATTCATCTTGTTCGGTTTATTGTAACTAGATTCAAGCCTTATAATGATCATCAATAGTAATGTCTCCATCCAAGGAGATGCCTCGTCTAATGGTATGGCACGACCAAGTTGCTGACATATTCTCCATAAAATTCTGGGTTAGAGGGCCAGGTTGGAAACCATGAGTAGGCTCTACGATCATTTACTTCTCTCTATACTGGCGGAAGAGACGAATCGGGTAATAAAATGAGCAGAAGTTCAGTCCAGCAAGAGGAAAATAATAAGTGTATGTTGTGGTGGTCACGTGCTTAATATTCCACCAAGGACATATCCACTGAACTCCAATATCTGGAAAGTCAGTCAACCACTCTTTTAGGTCAGTCGGGAGTTTCTGTAATGGACAAGTCCACACCTGCTTGGGCTTATACTTTGCAACATTCTGAGGGGGTGCCAACAGCTTCAGTTTTTGATGGTACCAGATCTGTAAAACATGGAGAGATAAAAAAAGGAAGAAAAAATAAATAAGAAAAGAAAAAAAGTAGTGTATGTACCTCCAGTAATATGGGACTCCCAGTAAAGCGGTATGTCACAGATAAATTGTCCACCCCAATCAGAGTCTCAGTGAGAATAACCGGTATAGGGTTGAGTCCGGATTCCACTTGATCAAGGATTTACATGATTTTAAGATCACAATTACTTGAAGGAGAAAACATCAAGAATTGAGCATACAAGCAGAAAGAAATCATCCGTGGCCAATACACTTCATTGCTATTGATAGCAATAGCAACCTTCAGGAAGGAATAACAAATTATCCCATTACCCGAGACATGTGTCAGAGAAAAAAAATAAGGGATGTTGAAAAGAAGGGCCATCTATTGTTGAATGGTCCTCTCATTTAGTTTATCAACTGGTGACACTATAATCTGCTTGGAGGAATCAT
The DNA here is from genome assembly GCA_949673435.1 of Macaranga tanarius. NCBI lineage: Eukaryota > Viridiplantae > Streptophyta > Magnoliopsida > Malpighiales > Euphorbiaceae > Macaranga > Macaranga tanarius. The sequence continues at coordinate 3,071 of CATIWO010180630.1, forward strand.
TTGGTCAACCTAAGGTTGCTCCAAATTCTTTAGGTATGGGGCAAATTTCAAAGTTATTGAATTTGAAAACATGATTCTATGGGTCCCAAAACTGGGCAACAGTGTGCAGGAAGGGATAATTCATTTTGCTTAGATGAAGAGATCTAAAGATAGACAGATGAAAGAGGTTTAGTTTTTGCCAAGCCTCTCCATCCAAGCTTTGCAAGATCGGCCGAATCAATTTTAGATTATGCTCGGATATAGTTTTGAGAGTGTTTAAGGTTTTCTGGAGGTGTAAAACGGCTGTGACATTATTTAAGTGATGTGAGGCATACTTATAAGCTTTTGAAAGAGGCAAAATTAGAAAATCTTGGGATCAGTGCCATAGAGGCGTCGTTACACTATAGAGGCGCATGCCTCTCTGCTCTTAAAACACATGCCTCTATGATTCAGAGATGCATGATGTTATGGTGAAGAGGCACATGCCTTATTATTGGAGGCCCACACCTCTATAGTGCAGAGGCGTATGCCTCTTGTCAGTATTGGCACCTCTGTCCTAAAAATAATGGATATAATTTGTTTTTATGGATAATTGATGTGAAATTAGTTAGAAATGCTTGTACAGTTGACTATAGAGCATAATTTTATAAAAAGAAATGCCAGTACTGAAATAAAAATGCATATTTTGCATATATCCAATCCAAAATCAGTTTATACACAAAATGAATAAAAGTTCCTTAAATCCCTGCATAAGAAAAAATCTACCCCTACTAATCTCTAGTCTTGCAGTCTAATTCTACTCAGACTCTATCTCCTCATTATCCTCCTCGCCCTTGCCTGCGAACTCATCCTTGGCATCCTCCTTATTATCATCAATATCATCCTCAGCATCCTAGGCACCGGGAAATGGGGGAATATCTGCAGTAGGAGTGTCCCTATCATCTACTTCCAAGTTTTCATCATCATCTCCACTCGCAACCTGGAGGTCAGCTAGCTGTCGCTCAAGTGAAAGGATCTTAGAATCTAAGCTTGTATAGTGCACTTGTCCAAATAAAAGGGAAACAGGTAAGTAAACACCATAAAAGCATGTGTACATGTAGGATAGAATTAATAACATACCCTCCACTCCTCCAAGATCTGAAACATGAGATCCCACTGGGCTTCAAGGAAGCCATATATATGCTCACCCTGCTCTCGAGGAATTTATAGGTACAAAGGCACAAATCATGTTAGTGGTGATATTTTATGCAGTAAGTCAAAAGAGGTAAAAAGCATAGTTATACTCACATGAGTAGTAGTAGGAGGTAAAGGTAATGGAAAGTCCTCGGGGTTCGGTGTCAGGACAGTCTGAGATAACCTCCCACTAGTGCTCCAATATCAGGCAATAGGCTCTAGGAGATAAGGAAAGGCACCAAGTAAGCAAGCGGGACTGGCATTAGGAATTCTCTACTCCAGGGCACATGAAGTGCTAGGACCAGCATCCGAAGTCCTCCGCGGTAGGGCATAAGAGGTATTAGGTCTATCATTAGTAGCAGGGGAGTCGATCCGAGCCCATTGAGCAAGACACTCACCTGAAGGTGGCGATCTCATCTGCTGACCAGAGCCTCTTGGATGAAGCTATAAAAGAACTGAAATTAGAAGATGATAAAGCAATGACTATAGCACATGATTGCAGAAATGGATAATGCATACCTGAGTGACAAGGTCAAGCAATGGAAACCCAGGTAGCAGCTGGTCCCCAATGAAAGTCATGTAAGCACCGAGTTGTCGTATATAAACTCGACGGATAGCAGGATATCCTCTTAGGGCTCGTGTCAGCTCCTCTCCTACCAATAGATGACCATTGAACATGGTAAGAGGAGTCATGGGCACACGTCTCTGACTGGGACCCAAAGCCTACTCCAGAACATGCATCTCGAGGTAGAACATCCTCTGAAAGGGGCTTACTAAAAGGATGCTCCTATTAGCTATCAGTCTCGATCGAGTTATGGCCTCAGTCCAGCTCTCAACAGGCACCCAATGAGACCTTATAACCTAATCAAAAAATACACAAGGTAAGTTAAAATTTTACATGTGTTAATGGAATTCTAATCGGTTTTGTTTTCTTTATAGGTTTACCTCATTCCAGGAAAGACTGCTAAGATAGACACAGTGAAGATGGACCTGAGACATCTCCCACCTCCCTGTGCAGCTAGGATCCCATCGGCTCAGTAGGAGAAAGGTCCCAGCAGAGGGCATCACTCCTCGTATCAGGCACAACTTTAATCCCTATACCTATAAGAGAGGTCATAAAAAAGTACACACAGAGTTAAGCAAAAGAAAAAGAGAGAGAAGGGCTGAGACTCATATGGATGGCATGCTAGAAGCCGCATAACCGATGAGCCCCTTGGATGAACTCGTCCATGCTCCAATATAAAGACACAAGGGCAGCAGATCCCCAATCATAGGTAAAAATGAGATCCACGTCCTGGAGAGCCATCAAAAGGATGAGATCCATTGAGCTGGCCATATCGCAGAAGAGGGTGGTGCCCAACAAATAAAAAATAAAGGCTTGGACCACCTGGTCAATCTATCAGGGGGTGGTGATGTCCTCTGCCCTAATATCAGAGTGGTGTGCAAGAATTGAGTCGAACTTAACCATATGGGTCGCCTTCATAGCAGGAACCATACCCAATAGTCGCTCGATATAACTTGCACGGGCAGGACTCATAGGCTCCAGGCACTGATCGAATGGAATCGGCTCACCAGCATAGGCCACCTCAGTAATCGCAGTAAAAGCAACTGGATCCAATGTCAGCTCACTGACTGACAAATGGAATTGAATCCATCCACCGCTCTATTAAAGCATACAAGCCGTTGAGGTCATGGTGACCAACAATGGTGGGCAGTGCAAGGATAAAAGGCTCAAAGCCTGTCTGCCTGATCCTCTCTCAGATCACCTCAATCATACTATTGTACCACTCACGGGCCCCGGTAGCATTACCAGTACCCTTTAGAGAATGTTGGTTAAACTGCAGGGAGTATCAAATAATTTTTAAATTTTTGCATTTAAGATAGATTAATAAATGAGTAAGCCAGCATTTTAGCTTTAGAGGCACGCCCCCCAATGCCATAGAGGTGCATGCCTCAAGGCAGAGGTGCATGCCTCTAGCACAGAGGTGCACGCCTCCAATTATACAGACACACGACTCTATCAGGCAGAAACACCATGCCCTTCAACTGCAAAGGTGCATGCCACCTGGTAGAGGCACATGTCTTATCATAAAGGTGCACGCCTCACCAAAGAGGTACACGCATCAATGAAGAAGTGCACGCCTTTGCGACGTGGGAGGCTGAGATTTTAAACCCTACATGATTCAATTTTGCCTAGTTTTTTATCAAATGTTCGGTTAGTTAAGCATGTATATACCTAAATCTAACTGACCCATTTCTATTTTTGAAGAAAAAGCAGGTAAAAAATGACTGACCTCTCATGTAGCCCACGAGTAGATATGGGTACGCAGAGAAGGCATGAGAGGAATGTCTCTATCCGGATCCAGGCCTAGAGAACGAGGCACCCAAACCTCAGAAGCGACAGTAGGCCATACTGGAAGGTCAGATGTACGCTCGAGTACAGGATCCATCATAGCAGAAGGAAGAAGTTTGTATTTGAAAGAAAGAAGGGAAATGGGCGTGAATGTTTGAATGAAGAAATTGAAAAGGATTTGAATTTATATAGCTTTGGCAAATTGCCAGTTTGGCCCTTTACAGGAAAATTACCTTTTGATACCTGAAGTTTTAAAAGTCGACTAATACATTGAATTTACATTTATAGGATATACGAATATATAAATTGAAGCCTCTTAGTTCGGACACCAAGGTAGGACGACGACCTCAAATAAGAAGCCTCTTGGTTCGGACATCAAGGTTGGACGACGACAAAACCACACCTCTCGGGTTGTACCCCGAGGATGACGGTGCACAAATCAAATCTCAGGATTCAAGAAATTGAAGCCTCTTAATTCAGACATCAAGGTTGGACGACAACAAAACCACACCCCTCGGGTTGTACCCAGAGGATGACGGTGCATAAATTAAATCTCAAGATTTAAGAATAAGAATCCTCTTAGTTCGGACACCAAGGTTGGACGGTAACCAAACCACACCTCTCGGATTGTACCCCGAGGATGACGGTGCACAAATTGAATCTCAGGATTCAAAATATCTTTTTACTTTGTTACATGCATGTTATTTTTTGTAAAACTGGATTTTAAATTTATATTTAAATGATTTTCCAAAAACCAATGGGACAAACTGTGGACATATGGTTTAGCCGGCCCACAAAGACAAGCCCAATGATGAAAGATGACAAATAAGCCCAATTTTCCAAGGAACTAGATTCAAACCCATTTGTGAGAAAATCCAAAATCATAACCTAAGCCCAAACACTTAACCTAACAAGCTAAAGCCCAAGAAGCTGGCCCACACGGCCCAAAAAAGCCCATCAAAGCCCATTTTTCTCTGTAGAGGCACACACCTCCTCATCAGGAAGGCACATACCTTTGTCATCAGAGGCATGTGCCTCTACAACACCTAGAGCAAAAAAAATATGTAACAGCAGAACCTGGATTACTCCACATTCTACAACGGGCAGATAAGGAGACGTGGGATTAATGCCCATTAAAAGAGGAGAATTCCTCTATAGGAAAGGAGGGAGGAGGCTCTAGAGAGGGGTAGTGAGAATTAGCAACAATCAACCTAAAAATATCATAAAAGAAAAGCTAAAAAGCTAAAGAAAACTAAAAAATAAAAAAATCAAAACACCAGAATCAAAATCAAGCAAGAGGGTCTGAATTCAAAGGGCTAGAAGCAAAAACGTAACTCAGAATCAATCTAAGGGCAAAACAATTTCAAAAATTAAGCATCACAGTAATTCTATTTTCTTATTCTGAATTTGAATTTGATTTTACTCTTCTTTATTTAATCTTGCCTTTTCGTTATTATAGCATGTGGTTTCAAATTTATGTAGTGGTTTAATTCGTTTATGAATATTTTATGTTGATTTAATTTTTTAATTATACTGCTCAATTGATACAAAATATAATTTTTGTCTCTGTTCAAAACTAGTGTAGAGGCACACGCCTCTACGATGAGACACACGCCCCTAGCTTGTAGAGGCATACGCCTCTGAAATTCTTATGCATGTTTTTAAATTTATAACCGTTATGCTAGAGGCGCCACCTTCTATAGAGGCGTGGGCCCCTTCTTCACAGAGACGTGTGTCTTTATAACACAGATACGCATGCCTCTGTGAACAGTAAATAATATTTTAATTTTTACTTTTTCGTCTTGGTTTTTTTTTTGATTTATTTTGTGAAGTTTTAATACTTCTTTGTGATGGCGGAACAGGTGAATAATGAATTAACTTCTTTATTCTTTAGAATATTAGGAATTTATCTGTTTTATTTATTATTTATTTGCCAAAGGTTGTAATTTATTTCTCCTCTCCCGTTTCTTTGTATGTTTTATCGCTTTTTTATATATTTTATTTTGTTAATTTTGTGAAAATGGTTGTAATCATTTCTCCTCCCTCCATTTCTTTGTATTATTTATTATTGTTTATTGTGTTATGGATGTATGAATGTATGAATCACAATTAAAATTGTATGAAAATGGATTAATTATACAAACTTGGACTAATTTGTAAAATCTGAAAATTATTTGGATTAAACCACCATTCACATGTAATTAAAGGAATGATTAAGTAATTAAAAATAGTAAAATATAAAACACAAACAGAAGCCGATCGCAAGGTCGAGTGGGTCATTCAAAAGCCCATACCCAGTTTCCGAACCCAATCTCTGAGGACGGCTGCTGGGCTGCCTCTGTGGAATCCAGTTACTGTAAAAGTGTCTCAGATTTCACTCAGGTGGTGACTCCCAACTCCAACCAAAGCTTGTAAAAAGGTCCAAAGTTGTATTCCTAGTGGGTCCTGAGCCCACACAGTGCCGTGGTCGTCGGACACTTGGGCACACGCTGAACCTCGCCGCCTACAGTAAGTATCAAAATTAAAAAAATTATTATTTATAATAAAAAAATTATGAGAAAAGAAACAACAAAGACACAAAAAGAAACAAGAGAAAATTTACCCTTCAATAAATATAATTTTTACTTTTATTAGTATCAATAATAAAAATAATAATTTATTTGATATATTTCATAAATTTTTTAATATTTTTATTGAACAAATAATTATTGAATACTATGGCTAATTTTTACTTCAATTACAATATAAAAAATGAGAAAAAAAAACAAAAAGAAACAAATAGAAATAAAAAGAAACAAAAAGAAATAAGAGAAAATTTACCCTTCAATAAATATAATTTTTACTTTTATTAGTATCAATAATAAAAATAATAATTTATTTGATATATTTTATATTTTTTTTGATATTTTTATTGAACAAATAATTATTGAATACTATAGGTAATTTTTACTTTAATTACAACATAAAAAAAATGAGAAAAGAAATAAAAAGAAACAAACATAAATAAAAAGAAACAAAAGAAAATTTACCCTTCAATAAATATAATTTTTACTTTTATTAGTATCAATAATAAAAATAATAATTTATTTGATATATTTCATAATTTTTTTGATATTTTTACTGAACAAATAATTATTGAATAATATGGGTAATTTTTACTTTAATTACAACATAAAAAATGAGAAAAGAAACAAAAAGAATCAAATAGAAACACAAAGAAACAAAAAGAAATAAGAGAAAATTTACCCTTCAATAAATATAATTTCTACTTTTTTTAGTATCAATAATAAAAATAATAATTTATTTGATATATTTCAAAATTTTTTGATATTTTTATTGAAAAAATAATTATTGAATACTATGGGTAATTTTTACTTTAATTACAATATAAAAAATGAGAAAAGCAACAAAAAGAAACAAACAGAAACAACCAAAAAAAAACAGAGAAACAACAAAGAAATAAAATGAAACAAGAGAAAATTTACCCTTCAATGAATATAATTTTTACTTTTATTAGTATCAATAATAAAAATAATAATTTATTTGAAATATTTCATAATTTTTTTAATATTTTTATTAAAAAAATAATTATTGAATATTATGGATAATTTTTACTTTAATTAGTTTTATTTTAAAATTCTAAATAATTATAAAAAATAATAATTATTAAAAACTATGTGTAATTTTTTGATGGACATCCTGTATATCATATATGCAAATGAATAGTGTGTTTATAAAACGAACTTGGTTGCACCAAATTACATAGGCATAGATTGATTTCACCAGTAGAAAAAAATTTATGTTCTATGGACATGTTCCAATGTTTTGCAACCTTATTGTTATATGGTAGGTCCGCGAACTTCCTCCAGAAGCAGAGGTGATAGCATGGTCTGCAAAGACTGGGATTGAGATGTTTATGTATGGTGATCACATCATGGGCATTCAAGGTCATCCTGAGTACACGAGACATTCTGCTCCACTTAATTGACCGACTTCTCCAACGCAATCTCATTGTGGTATGCAACACCTTATAAATATATCTGTATATATTTGTTACTTCAATTGATCTCAACCCCTGATTGTTATTACCAATCAAACGGTCCAAATCAACTACAAGGTGAGAACATTTTGACTCAAAATTTTTATTCACACATGTATGTAGGACTCATTTGCTGATGAGATTGCGTTGAGATCAATAATAAATATTTTAGTAAAATAAAATAAAAAGAAACAAAAAAATAACAAATAGAAACAATAAAGAAACAACAAAGAAACATAAAAAAACAACAGAAAAACAAGAGAAACAAACAAAAACAACAAATAAATAAATAAAAAATTACCCTTTAATAAATATAATTTTTATTTTTATTTTTATTAGTATCAATAATAAAAGTAATAATTTATTTAATATATTTCATAATTTATTTGATATTTTTATTGAAAAAATAATTATTAAATACTATGGGTAATTTTTACTTTAATTAATTTAATTTCTAAATTCTAAATAATTATGCAAAAAATAATTATTAAAAACGTGTACTTTTTTGTTTAACTAGCCTAATTTTTATATTCTAAATAATAGTAAGTATTAAAATTAAAATAATTGTTATTTAGAATAAAAAAAATTAATCTAATGACTAAAACTTGATTATGGACATGCAACTGTCAGAGCGTAATTAACGTAGGCCACATAAAAGTGGTCATGAATTCATGATGGCATCAAAATGAAAGGATAGGACAGATTTAGCTAGGCATCGGATTCTAGATAAACACATAATGCACAAGCAAAACAATTAGTGATTGCTTTTTATATTTAAGTAAAATAATCGAGCTTTAACTAGAAGAAACTATTCCATAATAAAAGAGAAAAAACACAATTAAAGGATGTGTTATCTTATACGTGCCAACTGCTCAAGTGAGAGAACCATCAACACTGACCAGGAAAAATATAACAAAGGTTGGGAAAAATGGTTTCTATGGAAATAATCAAGAATAAATTAACAAATTGGATTGGCAACAAAAGCATAGCGACCATGTGTCCACCGAATGCAAAATTTCCCTTACTAAAATGGTGAAATCATTCAGACCACTGAAACAAAATTTCCAGTGACAACTGCTTGCAAGGGAATGATAGAAACTACAAGAAGTGAACACCAAAGATGTGGAAAGCATTATTGACACCATACTTTGATACAATTCACTATAAGTAGGGAAGAATCCTAATACCCCACACAATAGTTCAGAGGTATATTCCACATTTCAGGCATGCATATTAGAAATTAGACAAAAAGGTTCTAAAGTTCCTAACAAGTAAATCATAGATTAGAATGGATACAACTTCCTATTGGTTGAAAACATTTAAGCTGCACATCAATGTTCCGCAAAAATTGCATAACATGTGAGTGAACAAGCAATGGCATAATCAGGATAAACATGCCATTCCACTCAGAATTCAGAAGGAAAGGAAACATCTTTTCACTGGTAATTTATAACTAGTAATTAATGAGTCACTGCTTAACATACGTCCAATGTACTAACAAAAATCTACTAAATGCCAGTGCTTAACATATGTCCAATGTGCATCTGATGTAAGTGTGTAGTTCATCTGGTAGTGGTCACCAGTGGTGGATCCAAATATCAGTCAGAGCAACAAATACACATAAACACACAGGCACGCACACACCCAGAGCTTACATACATATGAAAAGTTACACATAGGAACCTTTGAGACACAACATACATGAATGTTTGAGGACACATTCTCAACAAATAAACTCATTATTTCTAATTGCACTTCTTGATGCAAGCACGGGGCTTTCTTACAATGCGTGCTAAACATATGATGATGGAAAGTTCAATTTCATGCATTATCTCCTAGTGATTTAGAAACGAGCACTGGGGCCAATCTGCCATGACAATTTAGTGAGGCCGATATAATTAATTCCTGTGAATAAATGCTAGAAAACTCAATTCTGAGATCATCATGATGGATTGAATGATTAGAAAAACCCTAAATTATAATGTTACAAAATTATTATCAGCTTATAATCACCAGAGAAAATTCATAATTTAATACAAACAGATCTCATGAAAATAAACACAAAAAGAAGAATCCTACACCATACAAATATGCAGCTAAAAGGAGCCCTAACAAGATCAAGCCTCGGCCTCAACAGAACCCACTGCCTCCTCGCCGCATACCTCCTTCTGAGCCGCTGCAACAGGAATCGTGGTCTCCGACACACCATTACTCACAGCAGAGTCCGGTCTGGAGGATTTGTTGCCGGAGGACTTTGACTTTGAATTTGATTACGGTGACAAAGAAGAGGAGTTGGAGGAGCTTGCTGTTATGTTGAGCGAAGATCAAGAGAAAAAGAAGAAAGATTCTGATTGTGTGTTGTTTTTTTACAGCCTGAGTTATTTTTGAAAGATAAAAAAAAAATAGTCCAAAAATGAAAATGTAAAAATCAGATCTGAAAAAATAAAGATGGTCCGACCAAAAAAGAAAGAGGTTTAGTCGAATAAACCGTTTTTAAAAATTTCCTCCATAACTTACTATTTAATTAATGATAGAGATTTTAAAAAATACAATTTAATAATGAAAAATTTTAATTTATAACTTGTTATTTAATTATGTTATGTATTAATGGCAAAAAAAAAATTGGGAATAATAATATAGTAAAAAAATCAGTGTATAGCATGCAGGTAGGGACAATTACCAATTTAGGATAAAAAATATTTTTTATTCTCATTTTAGGCTAGTTTTAAAAGTAATTCCCATTTTAAGGGTGAAAGGGAAAAAAATTTCCAATTTAGGCTGAATTTGACCAACCCGGACGGTCAAATTGTACAAAACGCTACTGGGAGTAGCGTTTTGTACAGACCAAACCGAACCGACCGGTTCGGTCGATTATATTTAGGTTCAGTTTGATTTCGGTTTTTAAAAATATATAACTGACTGGTTCGGTTTAATTTCGGTTTTTAAGTTGGAAAACTGAAAATAACTAAACCGACCGAGTCATATATATTTATTATAAAAATATTAAATAAAATATATTAATTAGAAAAATTATATATAAATATT
>CATIWO010180653.1:0-19831 GCA_949673435.1 Macaranga tanarius
TATATATATATCCTAAAACTATTTTAGATATATATTTATAAATATATTTTTCCTTTTAAAATTTAATTATGATAACTTTTACCATAAATAAATTTTAACCATTTACACATAAGAGAGATAATTATCTAATTGGACTAATAAGCCCAATATCCATTTTGGGTCTGTTCTAAGTGTGTGACCCTGTAGGTTCACATAACGTCGGCAATGGGCCTCCAATCCTATTGGTAGCCCATAAGTCATAAGTAGCCTCTAGCAAGACATTATGACTACCCAAGTCATGTAAAGGTCAGTAATCCGACACAACCTAATTAACAATAATATTACAGTTCTTTTGTACACGATATCTTATATTGAACATAAGGCATGGTTTATGTCATCCTTAATAATTCAATTATTTCTCGATCTCAATTAGACTAAAATTGATAACTCCTTATCAACCGATTTCAAGCATGACCATGCATTTACATTCAATCTAATTTATCGAGGGGCCTATAGATATCTTCCTCATAATTAGTGAGGGATAAATTTCTTTTTGATCACTTATACTTCTTATATGATTCATTTTATATCCAATCACAATCTATTACATCATCCTGTTAAAGATAACATTAGAATGTGTCAAAATATAAAACTCATCATGTAGGACTCTATGATTATCTCAGGTCAGAAGACTACAATAATATCATTGCAATGAGAATAACTTATAACAATTATCCATGTATTATTCTCATAGTGGGTCAATCCAGTACATCTTATGTACCTGTTACTTGACTTTGTATCTCGAATACATGATCAGTAAAATATGATCATCAGTCAACTTTATATTAGCCTTTATTCATTAGTTTCCCACAATAATGACCGACTAGGGATGATTTAGAATATAACTCATTTACTATCTAAAAGTTTTACTATCAAGTCACACACTTGATGATCTTAAATAGAGTTAAACATTCATGGAATTCAATAGCGTCAATATGATAAAATGCCTATTTATTATAATAAAAAAATAGACAAAATCACAATATGGCCATAATACTATAGGCCTAGGGCACATCACTAACAAGAGGTGGTTACAATTCGTTTTGAATTGGAAAGGCACCATTTGAAATGAAAAGTCACCATTAAGGGAATTTTCGTCCATGTAAATGACATTATCTCAAGAAAGTGTCTTCATGTAGTTGTTTGAGTTAGCTTTCCAACGCAACTTGAATCACCTCATTTGGATATCCGTAGAAGAAGTTATGGCTAAAATATAAAAACTGCACAAAGCTAGAAAGTTGCAACTCTTGGAATTCAGCACACTATGCCGACTCAGCACAGTTAGCCTCTGTCATGACTCAGCACTACTGTGCTAACTTGGCACAGTCCTTAACTTACTTCCTTTGGCTTTCCTTGCACCATTCTTCATTCTAAAGCATCCAAATGCACTTCCAAGCATGAGATTAGCCTAAAATGACCTACAAACCACAAAAATAACATTAAAGCAACAATATTAACAATAATAATGCAATAATTAAACTAAATGCAAATGAACAGCAAATAAAAAGTCAACAAAATGATCCTAAATGACTATGCTATTTTGCATACTATCAAATTCCCCCACACTTAGACCTTGCTTGCCCTCAAGCAAGAAATAAAGATCCAAGTAGGAAAAACAACAAAAATTTTCATCCTCTCCAAAATATATGTAGCAATCTCAACAATTCATTCCAATAATGAAAGAAATTTTTAAGAAAAAGATAGTTACCAATTCACGTTCAATGCTCAACAATGATAGAGGAAGCAAGTCTCATAGCATAAGCATTAAGTTTAACACATTATCTCAATCTATTAATAACAAAATCAAGAATATAAAGTCAAGGTGCTAACCAAGCTATCTAGCTAAAATATTCATTTTTCAAACTTAGAATTTCGAAAGACACAAGTAGCCATTGGGACAAGAATCAAGCACACGCATAAACTTACATTTCTCATGGCATTTTTAAACACACATTTTTTTCTCCCTAGTGGGTGCATTTTATGCTCCATTCCACTAGTTTTCTTTTCTCTTTTTTTAACGAGTGCATTTTATGCTCCATCCCACTAATTTTCTCTCTTTTTTTTTAAGTATAGTGGGTGCATTTTATGCTCCATCCCAGTAATTTTTTTTCACTATAACTAATACTTGATGTTACACATTGTTTCCGAATGAATGTAATTAAGGAGCATACTCACTTACACACAACTTACTCAAAATGTATCACATCAACAAGCATCAACTTTCTATAATTTTTCATTTTCATTATTTTTTTTTGTGTCCTCATCCATTATTGAAATGCTAGTCTTTCATATTATGGCTATAGTTTCCCTAAAGCTACTTAAGTCTTAAGAAACTAAGCTTAAATCCTTAGCATTTTAGCCTTAAGCATAGTTAGAAAGTGGACTAAACATTCTCTAGATTTCAAAAATAATAAAAAGAGATAATAAGAAAAAATTAAAACTTATACTAAAAGAAACTTTAAAATCCTACCAATTGAGTATAAAAAATTAAATATTAACACAGCATAAAAGTAAAACTTCAATCAAAATCAAAATAAACTAGAAAAGAAGCTACTTATTGATGTGGAGAAATAAAATAATGCAAAATAAAGCATAAAAACATATGCATAACAACCTAAACATAAACAAATGATAATATGCAACATGCATAACAACCTAAACATAAACAAAATAAACCTAAACAATGCATAACAATAACTACTACCATCCCTTCCCCCATACTTAAAATATACATTGTCCCCAATGTGAAATATAAAAGAAAAAGTAAGGAAAAGAGAAAAACTCCCTCAATCCTCCGAAGGAGATGGTGGTGGAGACTTAATGGTGTAGCCGCAACGTGCAAAGTATTGGTTCATCTTATACTCCATCCTCCTTTGCTTCTCCAAAACTTGCTCCCAAATAGGCAAATCATGACTAGAATAGCCACTTGCACCTCCTTGCATATGGTAAGGAAGTATAGGTACACCATCATGAGGTACGTCTTCTTGGTGCTCTTTATCTCCAACATTTGGGTCCTCCTCTTGAACATCAACTCCAACATTTGGTTCATCATCTTGGTAACCCGCAAAATGTGGATACGGAATCCCCTTCCAACATGACCTAGGATGTGCGGGAATGAAACGAAAGGAAGCATCCATAACTTCACCTCTCACAAAGGCTTGCTTAGTGAAATATGAACACTCAACAAAAGCATAGAGTAGTGTAAGGAAAAGAAAAACAATAGGTTGTAGAGAATGAAGGAAAAAAGAAACGTATATGATGTTTAAATAGAAGAAGAAGAAGAAGTAAAACAGATGAAAGTAGGTAGTAAAATATTAGTAGTCAAAGAAGTTATAAAGAGTAAAAGATAAAAGGTTATGAAAAAGTTGAAAAGTTATGTCCTTTATTAGGAAGGGATATGACTTTTCAAATTAATTCAAACTTTTAGTAGATGTTATATGCAAGAAGACAAAAGAAAAATGATTAACATAGATCTGAAATAAATATACTAAACAATAAAAATGAAAATGAAAAGAAAAATAAGTAAACAAGAAAACAAAATGCAATGTGGGTAGTAATGGTGCCGACTCGGCATGCCCGGGCTCTGTTACGAGTCAGCACAGAGTCATAGCAAATTTTTTTTTAACATAAAAGATAAAAAAAATGTATAAACATTATAAATAGTAATCAAAAATAAAAATGAATACTAAATAGACGATAATAAGTTATATAGTTAAATTAGTAAAGGAAAACATAAAACAATTAAAAGAAAACTAATGTATAAAATATAAGTTAAAAGAAAATTACTAATATACTTAAAACAATAATACTACTAATATAATAAATACTACTAAGAAAAGAATTACTACCAATACTACAATGTGGTTGAAATAAAAATTATAATAAAGAGAAAAAATGACATAAAAAATGAAATAATAAAAAGAAATTAATAGAAGGAATAAACTATGAAAGTAATACCTTGCTACATTGAATGGTCTATAACTTGACCATACCTTTGCTAGCTTAAGGTGTAGAGAGAGATAGACTTCCTATGATCAATTGATTCACCAATCAAATATGGCTTAAGATGATGGCATTCACCTTGAAGATTTCCCCCTTATCATTAGCTATATTAATTGATCCATAAGGATGAGTCTTGATAACCTTGAAAGGACCCGACCATCACAATATAACAAATAAAAAATTTAACAATTAGAAACTATAAAAACAAAAATTAAAATTAAGGCCTAAAACAACCTTTCTCTACCCTAAGTTAATAAAAATTCTAAACAAATTCCCTGGCAACGACGCCAAAATTTAATGTGGGTCAAATTAAATTACCTTAGTCTCTAAGACTAAATATAGATTAAGTAGGGTATCGAACACTCGGGAATTTGGAGCAATTTTGTATTAACCGGATAGAGACTTAGATGGATAGGTAATTGATATATAAAAAAAGATATTGAATTGTTCTAACTAAATCTATGTTACTAAATAATTATAAACTATACTAACTAATCTAAATATACTAACAATAAATTCAAGTAGTGTTTATTAGAACCACAATTTAGAATTTATCAAAGAATTATTAAAATATAAACACATGCAATGATCGGAGAATATGACCAAAAATCCTTAAAAGCAACTCTCATTGTTGATTAAGGGTATTTCCATTTAGAGTCTACAAGCGCTCTCGTGTCATTGTAGAGATAGACAAAAACTATAAAGTTCCATGCCAATTCTTTAATCCCTCAAAGTAGATTTCTTGTCTCCAGGTACTTTCCTATCCTTTAAGTGAATTCAATTGCATTTCCATCCAAATACCCCAACTCTCATTGTGAACAAATGGACTACACATCATATATGGTGATCAAGCATATATCATGACATTAAGCCCTCAATTCAATTCAAATTCATTCATGAATTATAAAAGAAATAAAGAGTAGTTCATAAGATCAATACATCCTTGCAATTCTAATAAATAAGAAGTTAGTCAAAATACATATTGATAATTGACAAATAACCACAAGAAACTAATCCAAACATCAAGCAACTAAATAGAGAAAAGAGAAAAAGATATAGGAATTATGTTGATGACATCTCCAATGCTCTCCAAGCAATCACTTGGTATTGAATAGTCTCTATGACTAACTTCCTTGACTACTTGAAAATATCTTCTAAAACTACTTTAAAACTAAAGTGTACTTTCTAATAGCTGATAATAACACTTCAACTCAACTCTGACCTTAGAGGTGGTTATAAGTGGTTACAATTCGTTTTGAATTGGAAAGGCACCATTTGAAATGAAAAGTCACCACCCTGTGCAGATGTAGTAACGTTCAGGGCATTTTTGTCCATCTAAATGATATTATCTCAAGCAAGTGTCTGAATAAAAGTTGTATTTCTTTAAGTTAGCTTTCCAACTCAACTTGAATCACCTTATTTGGATATCTGTATAAGAAGTTATGGCCAAAATACAAAAACTGCACAAAGCTAGAAAGTTGCAATTCTTGGAACTCAGCATAGTCAGCCTCTGTTATGACTCAGCACCACCGTGCCAACTTGACACAGTCCCTAACTTGCTTCCTTTGGCTTTCCTTGCACCATTCTTCATTCTAAAGCATCCAAATGCACTTCCAAGCATGATATTAGTCTAAAATGACATACAAACCACAAAACAACATCAAAGCAACAAAACTAATAATAATAATGCAATAATTAAACTAAATGCAAATGAAAAGAAAAGAAAAAGTTAAAAAAATTATCCTAAATGACTATGCTATTTTGCATACTATCAGGTAACCTCTAGGTCATAAATTCTAGGCTGAGGGTTCGGATTTATCCTGCCAAATAGCTGATTATTAGGGATCAGT
The DNA here is from genome assembly GCA_949673435.1 of Macaranga tanarius. Lineage (NCBI taxonomy): Eukaryota > Viridiplantae > Streptophyta > Magnoliopsida > Malpighiales > Euphorbiaceae > Macaranga > Macaranga tanarius. The sequence continues at coordinate 5,892 of CATIWO010180653.1, forward strand.
CTAACATTATTAGAGCCATTACCATTGCGACCAGAAAGGCTAGCCCCTCTACTAAGGTTCCCAGACTCTTCCCTCTTGTGTGGGGGAATATACCTTTCCTCCACAAGATTATGGATTCCAACATTGGGTTTAACAGCAGAAGATGAATGTCCAGTATCTCATAGATATTGGATTGCCACCTTTGGAAATATTTTCTGACTCCCTTTGTTCAGGTAAGCCTCACCTATTTTAGTGAATGAGGATGTTATCTCATGCAAGGTCTGGTTCGTAGTACTACTCATTTGTCGAAACATAACATTCATCCCAGCCATTGAATCTTGAACATTTCTCAACCCATATGAGAGGATGGTTTGGGCATTTGATCCCTCAGTTGTAGTTGCAGTAGTATCAATAATTTCTAATTTTTAGCCATCAGAGCCAAGGGGTGCCCCACTTAAGGCTTGTGTTTTCTCAGGAGGCACCAGATTCTTATGTTTTTAAGAGTCATCACCGGTAGTTTCTACTAGCGGATTGTTGGTGGAATCACCAACGTCAGAGATTTATTTTCCACTTATAAGTCTGGACATCCCTTTAGAATACATCCCAGCAAGCGTGCCAAAATATTGTTAGTGCAATTCTTGTTAGACGGGGTTTGAGCGTGCTAGGAGAGACTAATTCCTCAAATGAATTCTAACTTCTTCAGACGGGTGTGGGTTCCTAAGCACCTTTACCACAATTTGCTTGAGTTCCAACAATTTTATAAATTTTAGTAGTAATAATTGATGAACATTAAAACGGTAAATTGTAAAAAGGAAAATTTTTACTGGGTGTAATGATAAATGAGCTTGAGAAAATGATAAACATGAATTATATTTAAACAAAAGAAAATACAAGATTGCTAAGAAAAGCATAGAATTTGATAAAAGCTAAAGAAAATGGCTATTGGATTTGATAATTTACTAATTATTAGTTGATTAATGATTGTGTGTTGATTGATGATTGTGTGTTGATTGATGATTGTTGATTATATTTTAGTGATGATTGTTGATTGATGATTGTTGATTCTTTTTTGGTGATGATTGTTGATGTCTTCCTCCCCTTTGATAATCCATCACCTTCTTGTAGAAGCTTAAGCCTCTTTAATTTTTCAACAATTCCCCCCATAAATTTTGTAACTTTTGTGTCTCTTTGAGCTACCTCCACAGCTCATCAGTCTCTCAACAATTCCTTTGGAGCTTTCTCTCTTTTCCCCTAAGCCAACCATTAAATTTTCCCTAATTAAATGCAAATGGGTTGGGCTTGGAGGAATGGGCCCATCATTGGACCTAAAATTAATATTGGGCCTAAACAAATAGTAGATGTATTATGAGTTGAGTCCATTAATATACTTATTTTTTAAGAGCAATATTGATTAGTGAGTCATGTACTTTATTGAACTAATTTTTTTTTTTTTTTGAATTTAAGAGTACGACATTTATACTTTGTTTGGGAAATGAATTTAGCTTGGGGGAGAAAGTAAGGAGAGGGAAATAAGGTAGTGAAAAGCAATTTTCCCCTATTTGGATGAATGAGGGAAAGAGAGAAGAAGAGAAATTTAGTGAAAAATATTTCTCCCGGGCCCACATTCTTGAATCACCTGATTTTGGGAAGAAAAGCTAGGGAAAGAGTTGGAGAACACTAGAGTTCACAAAATTACCCTTCTCTTTTCTCTTCTTTCCTGCCATCTCTCACAAACAATAAGGATAAAATAGTCATTTCAATAATTTTATCACTTTCCCTTCCTTATTAATATTCTTTCCCAAACAAAGGAGAGAATATTTTCTTTTCTTCACTTATATTCTTCCCAAACAACCTAGAAAAAATAAAAAATCTCTTCCCCCACTTTCTCTCCCCTCGCTTTCTCTGCCCTCATTTTTCCTCCCTCCTAATTTTCTTTCCAAACAAAGGTTAGAGATTTAAGGCACTTACTAGATGAATCATGTCAGTTTTTATTGCAAACTTTTTTATCAATGGTTCCTCAATTTGAAAATACAATTTTTGTTTTATAAAATAAATGCATTTTTCAATTTATTTTGATATTTTTAAAATTTTATTTCAATATGGATCAATGGTATGCTAAATTTGGCGTGATTTATCCTTCCTCCTATTATGATTGTTGTCACAGTTCTTGAAGTTTTAGTTGTCGCAATTATTATTTTTTTTAATTTGATATTACCAAGTAATACTCAAATAAAAAAAATATTTTTTTTTATTTCTCTGCATTCATCATCGAAAAACATATCTTTTCTTGTCTTATTTAAAATGATTCTACATGTGTGTTTTTTATTCTCTATTCAACTTCATTATCACTTAAATAGTTTTTTATGAGATTTTTACGGACAATTATTTGTGATCTTTATGATTTTGTTAATTAAATTAATTTTAATTATTTTAATAGATTTTAATATAATTTGTTACTATAAATTATATTTTTATAGTATTTTGTTTATATTTTTAGGAATAATGACTTTGTCAGTCCTAAAAGTTATATGAATTTTTAAATTAATTCCTATAGGATTTAAGTTTTTCAAATAAGTTCATGAAATTTTTAAAAATTGCAGCATTAATACTAAGCTGTCAAATTTAACATAATTCACTGATGTGGCAGTTACTTTACAAATCTCCTCAAAATAGTCTGATGACATGTCAGTCATCATTCAAATCTTCAAAACACATTAGATACCACATTGGAGCTATAAAGCTCATGATCTTCAACGTGCCAAGCAAACTAACTAAATAGCATACCAATATAAACTATAAAGGAAGTAGCATGTGGAAATTGTGTAACTGAGCCAGGTGAGCATGCAGTTACTTGCAAATTCCAAGTGCTATTTGAAAGCATCAGAACCGCAGTTCCTTCTATATCATTACTAGCATTTGCACTCTTTCACTTAGAATATTGCTTAGTTTCCTAAACAAAATGAAGTTGAAAAAGTAGTATATGATTTCGGTATTTTCTCTGGAGACATACTTATATTGTTCCTAATAGCAATACCCATTATTTCATTATTGCATAAATTATTTGTATAATCCACTTTATTTTCTTTATAATCAAAATTTTCTGTACTCTATCGATAAGACTTATATGATGCCCTCTTCCTCTTTCATTTATGAAAATATTAGAAGTGGCCCTATAGCTCCCAAAACCTAACCCAGGAATATCATTTGCATATTCCATATAGATAGACTTCTCAGATATTGCCTTCTAAAACATTGCTTCTATAACTCAAAGATTGATCTTTTTAATCAAACCCAATATACCCTTAGCAAAAAGACTTTGACTTCGACTCAAAATGGTCCAATGTATAAATCTCCCCACTTGGCCATACTTGTTTATGAACACCTAGTTGCGGATTCTCCTTAACCATCTCTTTAGTTTTCTTTATACTTGTCTCAATTCTTAATGTCGGGTCGTAAATACAACTTTACCTTTATTATCATTACCATTATTCCCTAAACCTATTCTCGAGGGGGAAATAAATGCATTCGACAAATTTACACCCTCACCCAATGTTGGGAACTTAGTGAGCGATTTATTCAAGTTATAAAAAAATATATCTTTTTGAAGGTTTAGGTAAAGGTGGTATAATCTTACATATACCAAAAGCACTAGCTTTTTTTTCTCAATCTTTAATATATAGGCAATTGGACTTGTAAATTCAGTATTGGTTGGATGGAATTTGTAGAGGAAGGAAGGAATTTTCCCTCTCAACTGGAAACAACATCTTTCCCCTTACTATTAACTTAATTTCATGTAAAAATGAATAATTTTTTTTGAACGTGGAAATGGCTCTAAGGTGGCATATGATGTGTTTTGAAGATTTAAGTGATGACTGACATGTCATCAAACCATTTTGAGAAGATTTGTGATTGATGTTAACTGCAAGCACATGGATTGTTAAGTAATATAATGATAAGTAGAGTATCATTCCCATGAGAATTAGTTATTGAATATTATTTTACTTAGTTAATTATGTATCTAAACAATTCACTTAAGTTTAAATTTGAAATTTATAACGAAACCCTAATTGCCAAATTTTAACCATAAATTTAACTAAGCATTTTGAATTTAAGCAAAACAAATCAAACAATATGATGAATGCATGTATTAGAATATCACCTTTCACTTGGTTCAAATATTATCTTATTAATAAATTACTTTAACCTAATTTTAATTTTTGCATATAATGATCATCAACTAATGTACTTATAAATCTTTTCAAGTAATTATAAGTTTATTTAATTAATTTTATTATTAGCTATAACTTATGGACTCCCGCCTCACTAAACGTAATCTAACAAATCCTTAACTAAACTTAAGATCAATAATGAATCATGTAATATTGATAATTAAAAGATTTTCCAACTCAATTAACATCAATAAGCATTAATCACCTCTCAGTCCTATAGCAGTTATTTGAATATTTAATATAAACAAGAAGTACAAAGCATGCATCACCTCTCGATCTTAACATACTTTAACTTTAACCAATTATTGAATATAATTAAGTATAAGAATAAAATCCATATGCAAGAAATCAACTTATATTAAATTAAAAAGTAATTTTAAATACATCTTTAAGCTACTTAGATCAACCCTAGCACATAATAAAAAATCTATCTTAATAATGTCATGTTTACAAGATTAAAACCCATAAGCATTCTTATAAACAACTCAATGAAATTAAAAGAAGAAAATATATTAAAAACCCCTAATCTTAAACCTTTTGAAGCACCTTGAATGTTTGAATGCCATGAGCAATGGCTTGAATGAAGGAACAATTTTTGGGTTTTTAAATGAAAAGTATGAATAATAATGAATGATTGTATTGTCAGATATCCATTCCATGTCCCAAGGTCCCCTTTTTGAGTTTTTAAATAAAAAGTATGAATAATAATGAATGAATGTGTTGTCAGATATCCATTCCATGTCATAAGGTCCTCTTTTATAGATCTTTGGCTTGAAAAAGAAGTAATTTGGCCTTGAAAAGGTTAAATCCTAATCAAACTCAAATTATTGCCCTCTTTGTATGCATAAAAAATGCTTTGTATGAGAACTTAGCCCTTGGAGATTATTGAACTAGCTTTAGAGTTCTTCATCAAAGTTGTATTCTTTTGAGTTAGTTTCTTATAGCATCTTGAATCACCTTGATCTAAGTTTTATAGACAAGTTTATGCCATAAAAACCAAAGTATGCTACATCGGGTACCAAGGCAATAACTAGGTAATGGGCGTTATATATAAGGTTATTACTATTACCTATATCCTTTGTAAAATATCTTCAATCAGACACCATATAATAGCCGTTATGCTCAAGGTAACGACCGTGATGACTCCCTATGCACTTTTTCTTAATGAATTAGGATTTGATTAATCTTCAATTGCTTCCTACTCGAACTTGAAGTATCCAAACCTTATAAAACATGAAAGAACATGTCAAATGCATCTAGAACTTACATGAAACTTATTCAAACTCAAAGCTCAAAACTTAAATTAATCCTAATCCTATATGAATTATGCAAACCTAATAATTTACTAAGTTAAACACTAATTTTTTACATGAAATGTAACTTACTACCTAAAGCCCTAAACTAACACAATTTAACCATTATTAATCAAATTATCACATTATAATAAGTAAAACGAACCAAATATTAACTTAAAATGAGTATAACATATGGACTTATAAAACTAACCAAATACTAACTTAAAATAAGTATAACATATGGACTTATCAACTCCCCACACTTAGACTTTTGCTTGTTCTTAAGAAAAAGCTTCATCAAAATCACAGATTATGCAGTTAGAATTACTTAAAAAAGATCTACTTCCCGAATTATCTAATTTTCCAGATTCTTACTATGAGGTAAAGAAGATAATTTGTGATCTTGGCCTTTCTTATGAAAAAATTAATGCTTGTGAAAATAATTGTATGTTATTTTGGAAGGATGATAAGAAATGTAACATGTGCAAGGTTTATGGTGCCTCTAGATGCAAGGTTGATAAATATAGTGGGAAAAAGAAGTTTAAAGCCAATGGAAAGAAAATAGAAAAGAAGACATTGCGGTATTTTTTGCTAAAACCTAGGCTTCAAAGATTATTTATATCAACAAAGACATCATCTTTAATGAGATGGCATTTTGATAAAAGGGTATATGATGAAGTGATGAGGCATCCGGGTGATTCAATGGCATGGAAGCATTTTGATGAGCTTCATAAATCATTTTCATCAAATCCTTGTAATGTAAGACTTGGCCTTGCCAGTGACGGTTTTCAACCATTTGAAAATTCAAAGACATCATATAGTATTTGGCCTGTGATACTTATTCCATATAATTTACCACCTTAAATGTGCATGAAGCAATCAAATTTTAATTTGTCAATGCTTATTCCAGGGCCAGAGGGTCCAGGGGATGCAATTGATGTCTAGCTCCAACCTTTGATAAAGGAATTACAGGAGTTATGGGAATTTGGAGTTGAGACATTTGTTGCATGCACAAAAATGAATTTTCAACTGTATGTTATTTTACTATGGACTATTAATGATTTTTCTGTATATGGGAATTTTTTTGGATGGAGTACTAAGGGCAAATTGACTTGCCCTTATTGTAATAAGGAGACTTCTTCTGCAAGATTATCAAATGGTAGAAAATATTATTACATGGGGCATTGACATTTTCTACCAAGAAATCATAGAGGGCGTAATGATAAGGATTCATTTGATGGCACTAAAGAATGAAGATTGCCACTGAGACCTATTTTTGGTAGTGATGTGCTTGAACAGGTGCAAGATCTTGATGGAATGATTTTAACAAAAGCTGCTGGTAAAAAGGTCAAAATTTCACATACAACTAAAGGGGACAATTAGAATAAAAAGAGTATATTTTTTTCAACTTCCATATTAGGAAACCTTGTTGTTACGACACAATTTGGATGTAATGCACATGGAAAAGAACATATGTGATAATATACTTGGGACAATCATGAATATTAAAGGGAAGACTAAAGATACTCTTAAGACTCAAATTGATTTGCAAGTAATGAATATAAGGCCAGAATTGCACCCAATAAAAGAAGGGGATAAATATAAATTGCCTATGGCATCTTACACATTGTCTTTTGAAGAAAAGCATAAGTTTTTCCTTTTCTTAAAATAGCTGAAAGTTCCTGATGGGTTTTCCTCCAATATTTATCATTGTGTGAATCTCAAAGACCATAAGATTTCTGGCTTAAAAAGCCATGATTGTCATATTATTTCATAACATTTGCTACCTCTTACAATTTGTGGTCTTCTTCCTAAAATAGTGTATGAACTACTTTTAGAGCTGTCTATTTTTTTTAATGTAGTTAGTGCGAAAGTGTTACACGCAGATGAATTAGAACAAATTGAAGCCCAAATTCCTATAACACTTTGCAAATTAGAAAAGACATTTCCTCCTTCATTATTTAATATAATGGTGCATTTACCTATTCATTTGGCTAATGAAGCCAAGATTGCTGGACCTGTTCAATATCGATGGATGTATTTTGTGGAATGAATAATGTACACTTTAAAGTCTCTTATTCAAAATTTTGCCAGAGGGGTCAATTACTGAGGGATATATTGAAAATAAGTGCATGACTCTTTGTTTAAGGTACTTGAAAGACATGGAGACAAAGTTCAATCGCCTTGAACGCAATTACGATAATAGTGTGAATGAGCTTGGAAAAGGGATACAAATTTTTTCCCATTTAGGGTGAGCTTTAGGAGCAGATAAACCATGTGATCTTAACATGGATGAGTTACACCAAGCTCATATTTATATTTTAAAAAATTGTAATAAAGTAAAACCTTTTCTCCAATAAGTGTGTATTAGTCATTCCTATCATTTCTTAATTTATTTTCCTTCCAATATAAAAATAATGTTTTTTTTCATTTTACGTAGAGGATATTCACATTTCCAGGCAAGTAGGTTACAACATTTGTCCGATAAAGAATAGGATAGCCATTTTATTAATTAGTTCAAAAATAAAGTAAGTAAATAGTATAATTTATGCCTTCTTTTTTGAATTTTTCTATAGGCATGATCACATTAACTATTAAAATTGTATTTGTTTTATTTAAGTGGCAAGATTGCACAACAATGATAAAAGTGACAAAAATGGCAAACTTATTTTCTTTGTCTTATAGTCCCTTACAATATGTAATAAGTTTTAAAGGTTACATTTAAAATGGATATAGATTTCATATAGAAGAACACGAAAAGGATTTAAGAACTCAGAATAGTGGTGTGCTTGTGGTTAGGGAGAATGGCATAGATTATTATGGTGTCTTAACTGAGATCCTTGAAATACAATATCTTAAGGGAAGATGAGTGGTGTTATTTTGTTGTAAATGGTGAGATGTATATAATAGAGAAAGAGGAGTGAAAGTAGATGAGTATGGTATCATTAGTCTTAATTTCCAAAGATTTGTTAAAATAAATGAGCTATTTGTCTTAGTAAGCTAAGCTTTACAAGTTTTATATGCCATTGATAACTGTAATAAAGGTTGGCATATTGTGCGAAAGACTTAACCTCATGATTTATATGCAATGCCTTTACAAGAGGATGAAGATATTGAACATGTAGACTATGCAAATGAAGTATATCAACATGGTGAATCATTTTATACAAATTTTTTTCAAGTTACATCACTAGATTTAGATGGTGAATTCAATTGGTCCATATGTGATTTAGAGCCAATGGTTGTAGCAGCAACACAGTCACAAAGGAAAAGAAAAACAAAAAGAAAATAGACATCATTAAGGTGTAAATCATATATAGCAGTTGATTCTCTAACTTGTTGTTTAAATTATTTCTTTATTATAGAGGTTGTTACAATCATAATTGAATAAGTTATTTTGTATTTTATTTATGTTCTCATTTTATCATTAATCTAACTAAATATTGGGTTGAATTTCTAAATGTATTTTTTGTCTTATGTTTAGGTTTATAATGGATGAAAGCAGGACAAAGCTTATCAAGCTAGTTTTCATAACACCAGGCTCATTAGGTTGAGGACGTGGATAAGGTCTAAGATCAATGGTAATACATGGTGGAATTGGTGTATCTAAGACACCTAATGTGGATGAAAGCACTAAAGCTGCAACACACAAGGATAAATTTTGGGAAACAAGTACTTTTAATTTTTTTATTTTATTCTACCTATTTTAATATTTATGCTACTGTTGTAATTAATTTAACGCTTAACAATACTTGTAGTTATTTTAATGCTTAACAATACTTGTAGCTTGTATATTGCTTCAAAAATGGCATAATTTAAGTAAGGATGATGCACATATGGTTACATCAAACCTGTCCGCTAGTAATATTTGTCCACAAACTACAAATGATAATGCTCCAAGCATTGAAAATGTAACTTCAAGTGTTGCTACAGTTCCGAATGTAGAAGTTGAGACAAATGCAAGTCACACTATTCAAAGGTTCAAAAAATGGAGCATGTATGCATCTTCTTAAAATTATATTCTTCTTTTTTATATATGCATTTGCAACTTGATTGTTAGAAATTGCATACTCCAATCATTTCGACCACGAAAGTTTGCCAATATCCTAACTATATAAATTTTAAGCCATAAGATATTGGTTCAAAAATGTATTTCTTAATTAATAAATGAAATGCATATATAACTAAACACATGTATATCATTTTCTTTGTTTTAGACTTTAGCTTTAAATCATTTTAAAAGTTGACAGGTTCCTGAAATAGTACTATTTTGGTTAGCATTACACAACACTGAAGATGTCCTTAAACCCTTCTTCCAGAGAGCTTCAAAAGCTAAAGTTTCATTCTCATTCTCAATCCTCTTAGGGCTACTTGGATATTCACTGAATCAGAATTTAGTTGGTCTAAATAAATGGAAGCTCTAACCCATGAGTTTGAAATAGTTATTGATTAGGTGCCTCATTCATCTTTGTAACCAGAAGAAGCTTGTTTTTAACATCCTTAGTGTATTGAACATCTTTATTTTATCTTATCCTTCTGTTGTGCTTGTGTTTGAAACTTTTGCTGTAAGTTTATAGTGAGTTATAATGTGAATCTTTATAGCATGAATCCCTAGCTTAACCAGGTATGTTATGAGGAATGCATCCCAATCAATGTTTGCTAGGAGAAAACAAAAGGGCATGTGGACCAAAAGAAAAACTTAAGATAGTACATGCATTTGTTACCTTATAGGCTGCTCTTTTTTTGTACATTTATTATTGTTATTGCTTAAGGATGAATATGTGAGCTTTTTAATTTTGGTTTGGTCATATGCTTGTTCCTTTATCTTCTGTTTAATTAGGATTATCTGTATGAAGAACATCTTGAGCTTTTGTCATTAAATTCCAATTTTACACTTGTTATATATATATATATATATATATATATTCATGAATAACAACATTAACACTAATGTTCACTAATGAGAAAATTCACTATATTTAAATCATAGATTTGCCATATTTAAATCATCTGTTCATAGGTAATGAAATCTTCTGTTATATATATATTTAAAGATTGACCACTCTTTTTTGCTGATTTCTTTTGTTCAAGTTTCTATTTTTTTAGCTAAGTGTTATATTTAATAATGATTTCTAATTTTATAATGCTTTAGTTATGTATAGTCTGAGGCTTATTTTCCCATTATGTCTTCACCATTTGAACATTTGAAACTGATATATGGTTTAAGCAGCATCCTTGGTACCTTATGCACATTGAATATAGCTATACTACTCATTTTGGTATCCGTATCATTCAGAGTGGCACTTACCCATATATTGCTCATTTTCATGTTAATTACTCATTTAATCTATCTCTATTTTTTAAATTGTTATTGCTTCAATTATGCCAAATCTCTCTCTCTCTCTCTTTCTTGTATTTGTATTAAAAATGTAGCACTATACTTAAAGTGCAACCTACATATATTATGTTTACAATTGACTTGCTATCTTGTTAATTATTTTGTGTATTTTTTGATTTCTCAGGAACATCACACTTAAGTTCTTTTGTAAGTGGAACTAATAATTTTGAAATGACTGTTAGTCATAAAAATGATTTGTTCAATGCAACTCCTTCGCTTCATGACGTGGAACTCAATGCTGTAATAGGAAATGACTTAGTAAACGACACAGGTGCAAATGTAGAAATAAAATTGTTGCTTTGCTAATGTGTTATAGTAAAAAGAAATTGCACAATAAATGTATGTATATACTATACTTACTATGCTAAAATAATAACTAATAACCTAATTTTTCTGCACTTCAGATTATATTGAAATGCCTCCAACTATAATTGGTCAGTCCAATGTCACTCCCTTATCACAAGATTTGGAACAAGCAGCTTCTATGAGAAATTTCACGGGTATTTTACTGAATTTTAATAACTTTAATTCATTTAAATGTCTAGTCAAATAACTAACAATATATTTATATGCATTTTATAGGTCCAAATGGTACAAATACCAATAAAAGGGTTAGAGGACACAATAAGGTTAAAGATGTTGTATGCTTGAAAAAGGGAGAAAAGTTAGAAGTAGAGTTCTACAACAATTGTATTGTTGGGAAGAATCATGCAACATTTTCAAGGCATTTGGAAAAGATAATTCATGATCAGAATATTTGTCCACTAAAAGTAGATTTATGGAGGGAGATTACTGAATATCAAAAGAACCATATATGGGATTCTGTTACGGTATTATTAGTGCTAATTATTTCTTTATGTTTATTTTAGTTGGATAATTTATTATTATAAACTAAAATTAATATTCTAAATAATTATAGGAAGTATTTGAATGCGATGATCTTATAAATCATAAAGATGATGTTCTTAAGCATATGCGAGAACTGTGGAACAAATGGAGAGGAAGGATGCATATTGATGAAGTAAAGAACAGACCCTTACAAGGCGCTTTGAAAAAAGTGCCTAACGGAGTGGATAAATCTGATTGGGAATGGTTGGTAAAGGAGCATTTTCGTTCTAAAAGTTTTAAGGTATGATTTATTTCTTATCAAAGTCAAGTTTTGTAACATTTTGAATTAACTTTCTTATGTATTGCTAATTATAATTTCGTGTATAGCTAAGTTATTTTTATGTATATGGATATTTAGGAAGCAAGTAAAAAAAATATAAAGATCATAACCAAGTTAATAATGCCTCATCGGAGTGGTAGTAAGCCTATGAGAGAGGTTATATATTAAATGGTAAATTTTAATATATTATTATATCAAATTTAGTCAACTTTTAGTTCATTTGTTTTCACATATACTTATATTTTGTAGGGAGGTAAAGATGTAATCCACCTGACATGGCAACAGTATTTTATGAGACTCGAAAAAAAGATGGCAAACTCATTGAACTTGAAACTATTGAAAAATATGTATGTTGGCAATTTAATTTTCTTTACATTTATTTCCTAATTAATTCATTGGTTTTAATTTTTGAATGGTCTTTCATTTTATAGGATGAGATGCATGAGGTAGTTGAATCAGAGCCCTCTCTCTCAAATATAGAAGTTGTCAAAAAATATTTTGGACCTCAATGGCACAATCACATGATTTGCTATGGCGGTGGGATGAAAGTTAAGGATTTGAAGGCACCATTGGTTAAGAAGGCAGAACTTGAAGCTAAACTTCATGAAACCCAAGAAGAAAACCAAATTGTGAAATCCCACTTAAGTGCATTAGAAGATGAATTTCAGAGGTTTAAAGAAATGTTTTTAGTTTGACAAAGCAATGAACAACCTCAAGCTTCTTCTCCTTAATTTGAATCTCTAAAAGATTAATCATTTATTAGGTAATTTGTCACACTCTCACTTCTATTTACTCCATTAATAAATATGATTAAAGACTTAATGATATTAAAGAATCTCTTATCAACAATATTACAATACGTAAATACTAATCTTTAAATCTATCTCAAAGTATTTATATCTCTATGTACATTGCAAGATTTATATTATATTTCACAACAAGTTCTATTCTCATTCTTAAAATATCTCTAATAAGATCTTCATCTCATCAATCTTCTTTTTACTGTTGAGGTCCGCGGTACTGCAATCTTTCGCTGCTGAATAAGCAGATATCAAACACCTATACTGAAAATTTTAAAACAAAACGAGTGTTAGTAATTTCAAAAGGAAATTACCCAGTGAGTGTATAAAATATTATTTTGAAATATTATCACAAGAAATCTTTAAACCAACTTCCAGTATTTTTAAAAGTAAGAAAACAAAGAACTTCAAATATTTCATTCACATTCAAATAAATCTCAATTTAATAAAAACAACCACATCCATTAACTCGTTCAAATATTTCATAAAATCCCCTTTTTTATACGTATTTATTTACTGAAATAATAAGGATTTAAATAAACTTCAGTATTCAATAAATATGCTCTATTAATATCTATATAGCATCACTAACTAACCTTTCTCTTATATAATAAGGAATTCAACATAAAATAATCACTTTCTAATTCAAGTAGTATATTAAAAGACAGATCGGTAAACAAAACACATCAATACCTCACCATACATTCATTGATATTATACTTAAACACATTGACAATAAGATCATCATCAACATACACCATCCATTGAAAATAATTAACTAGGAGTACTGCAAGCACATACACATGATCATAAGCACAATATCATTCATTTTCAAAACCCATGATAGAATTACTTAAGTGTGATCATCACTTAAGCCCAAAATGACTCAAAGGTCAATCTAACCTGATATATGTAGCTGGCCCCAGGCAATGTTAGTGTCAATTTTATATTAAATTTTCTATTTTATTTTATCAGTGTTTAATTAGAATTTGTTTGCTTTTTATTTTTAATTAGTGTTTTATTAGTATTTTAGTTATTTAGGTTAGTTTTATTTTCCTTTTTAGTTTTCTA
>CATIWO010180656.1:0-27476 GCA_949673435.1 Macaranga tanarius
CAGCCGGCTTCTATTACGAGTTGGCACACTGTGCCGACTCAGCACAGGGCTGGAAAACTTGCATTTTAGTCCTTCTTTGATTCTTTCTTCATTCCATTGTACTCCAAAGCTACTTTTAAGTGTAGATTTGCACTAAATGACCTATAAAACATATATTTAAGATAGAGGACATAAGATTACAAGAAATAAAAAATAAAAATGCATTAAATAATAAAAATGTGGATGCAAAGTAGATAAAATTTATCTAAATAAACCTAAATAAATATGTTAATTTGCATGCTATCAAGAATATTATGTATGTATATTATTTTGCATTGTTATTAAGCAAATAACCTCAGTAAATAGTATTAAGATATAATTCGAGCAATATACATGATATTAAACCCATTTTCAAACCAGTCAATCTGAATAGTATCTTAGTTACTTCATAGAAATGGTATCTTTCCACGTTGTTACTCAGTGATGGACAGTCCGGGTGGTAAATCTGTCCTACGTAGATGTCGGTGGGGAGGAGTGTCACAATTTGTGTCAGGTTGGATTGGGCTTGTGAACAATTATGTGGCTGCACCACAGAGAGCTTAGGCATCGTATGAGCACTCATACGGGGTACCGAGATACTCAGGCGCTGTCTGAGCGGTTCTGCTGTCGCCTGAGCAGTTCTATTGCCGCCTGAGCAATAAGAGACAACAACTAATGAGTTGATTGTTGCCTCTATGGGCTAGTCTTTGAATCTGAAGGCCCAAATGCATATTTAAAATTTGAATACCTATAATATTTGGGTAGGCGACAACAACACAAATGTTAATATAAATAATAATAATAATAATAATAATAATAATAATAAAAAATATATATATATATATATATATATATATATATATATAATGTGATTATTAAGTAAGTATATGTACACTAAAAGAAAAGATTGCAGTAAGACCGTACCCAGGGTATGGTAGGATTCGGTAAGATGTAAGACTATGTCTGGGACACAGTTGCTCACGTAAAATTGCTAATTCCTATATATGGGATACATAGTTAAGAGATTTATGATTACTGTCTTTGGGACAGCGCTCGAGGTTGTAAAAGCCTTTGGGATTGATCCGAGTGGTTTTATTATATCAGTATGTATACCTGATTTGAACCTTCAAGACAGGTACCTACTAAATTGATACCAACCTAACTGAATATAAGTTAATATCTTGAGTATATTAATATGGTAACTGAAATATTGTATTAGAGTATTAACTCTTGATTGATATATATATATATATATATATATATATCTGTTTGACTATTTACAAGTAAATAGCGGATTATATTGTTGAATACTTGTTTATTTAATCTATTTTATCAAAATGTGATTTAATAGAGGTTGAGAAATTATTTCCTTAATTTTGATATTTTTACTTTGAGATTTACGTATAAACGTCTGGGAGTTTAGTCTGCTCACTGGGTATATTCTATGAAAATGCTCACCACTCCCTTTGTAAAATTTATTTTCCTTTTAGCTTAGTCGCCTATAAATAGTTGTACAGCTTAATGGTAATATACTGGGTTTTTTAGAAGTTAGATGTATTAGAAGAGGAGACTGAGATTATCTATTATATTCGCCACAACCCGGATGCGGTTTTATCATTTCAAGTAACCACAAATCCGATAGTATTATGATACAAAACCCACACTTGGAGATTTGAAGTTGCGGATGGGTACATAACTGTTATCGTCGTGTTCCATGATACCAACCCCGATGTCCAAGTCACTTTATCTTGGACTTAGCCACTACTGCTGAACCATCTTCCTTTTTGCTGGATGAGGGATGTGTGTTTAGGATGATAGCTGTTATTTTGGGTATACATATGTATGGGTAGATCATCCTAGGGGTAGTTAGGCTACCACCCTTAGGGCTTGTAGGGCTATTTTGATATTTTAGTGTGTTATTTTGTATATTTCTTAATAGCCCTCTCCTCGTATCTCCCCTCTCCGTTGAACAATAGTGATGTATATTATTTGTTTATATATATATATATATATATTATGTTTGGCAAAACTGTCCCTATCCGAGATGATGCATCTTGCCATCTTTATTGTGTGTGTGTGTGTGTGTATATATATATATATTGCGAGTGGATGTTATATATATATATATCTAAGTTATTTGAAGGATTTGATTGGATAGCGTGGTTTTGTTTGATTCCATTTTAAAAAGTGACACCTTTCTACGCTGTTACTCTGTATTGGACAACTCACATTTTAGACTGATCAGACTTGGATACCAGTGGGGAGGGGTGTCACAGTTGTGATTGAAAGTTGGAAGACTACTATATTTATGTGTCTAATACCTTGTAAAAAAATTTTAAATAATATGAATTAGTGTAGAAAAATGTTAAAGCATTCAATATTAAAAAATAATTTATACATATATAGTTCTTATTTCATTAAAATAATATTTATATATATTTTTTAGAAAAATTTGTAAATATTTAAGTTCATTAAAAATATATATTTTTTATAATATTTTAAATAGTAAAAATCTATGTATATATATATATATTAAATTCCGAACTCTAAAATTATCAAGAACAAAATTTGATAAGTATTCCATTTCATATTTGAGTATTCACTTTTATAACTTTAGGTGTAAAATTATTAAAAATTTTATTTTTTTTAAATATTATTTATTTGATTGTTTATTCAACATAAACTCCTAAAAAAAATAGAATTAGAGATTGATTCCTATTAAAATATAATCTACTATATTATAATAGTAAAAGAGTGATTGAAACTAATAATTATTCTAAATGGTTGTTAATATTCAAGGCAACCAACATCGAGTGGATTTTTTTTATATAGTCATGCTATGGAAGAGTATCTTGATGTAGCTTTAATTATCGCAATTCATTTTGTTATTTCATGTCTTCTTCTGTTAATTAAACAATTTGTGTTTTTTCTTTTTATTACTGAAGTTTTTATTCATAATTTTTAAATTTTAACTCGTTTTTTTTATTCATATCTTCTACTAATGCTAGCTTAATGGTGCATGTGAGTTGGCTTTTTATAAGTGTATAAACTGTGCGGCAATTAAAATTGAATTATGCTTGCAAACGTAATATTTAGTCTAGGATTAAATCTTAGGTGGGTTGAGTTGCATTTTTAATATGATAAACATTTTCAATTGAGATGAACAATTTGGATGTCTTTTAAAATTTGTGAGGATAATATGTTGAGTTCTTAATATTAGAGAAATTATATTATGTTACAACTGTGTCATTCATGTATAAGGCCATTAAATCATATATGTTTCCTATTATTTGCATTGCTTTTTTGGATCCACTTTTTCCTCTTCGCTTTACCATTATTTGAGTCATCCTTAAAATCATTTGATTTGTATATATATAACTGAATGCTTGTTCGATTCTCCGGAAACGTACATGTCATACAAGTAGTATATAAAGATATCGTTCCCACGAGGATTGCAAATTATAGCTACTTTTAGTATTTGTTTATTTAGACAATTGAAATTTAAAGTGACTAATTAACAATTAAAATTGGCAATGAACTAAACTAGACTAAACTAAGAACTAAATATGCAAGATTAACTTGAGTTTGTTCTCTATAAATGCAAGGAGTTGGGATTTCTTTTCCCAATTTGACTTCACACACTAATCAATTCCAATTTAATAATTAAAAGAGATGCCATATATGATGCATGCCACTACAAGATCTAGCAAATCTCTCTCAAGCATTTACAAGATTAATTAATAAATAATGCATTATAGACCAAATAGGGGCTCTCACCTCACCAATCAATTAACACATCAACAATCAATTTCTAGCACAAGACATTCAAGCAATATTAATCATTCTAGTGTCTCTCAACTACTAGAGCAATTAATAAGTCAAGTCTTATATCCACAACACAATCAATCTCTCAATATAGTCATGTCATTTATATCAATACAATAGATGGCCAAGCTATTGCAAGTATTAAGTTTAAAGACCATACCCATATATAAAAACATCTTCTTTTATTAAAAATTAGAATTTAAGTATGCTACATCAAATTGGAGGTTTAAAAACCCCAATTATAATAAAATAAGCCACTCATCATTAATGTAAATACAAAACAATAAATAGAGAATTTCATATTCAACATTTATAATAACTCAAGTACACAAAATAAAGATGAAAAATATAAATGAAGGAACCCCCTTTATTTAGACTTTTTTCAAAATCTTGATGACCCAATGAGAATTCTCGACTTTTATCTTAATTGCTAGAATAAAAAATATTTCCTAACAAAAAACTTGAAGAGAAGAGTGGAGTTATGGAGGTGTGTGGATATAAATATGAAGGAAGATGGTGAAGCTAATGGAGGATATGGTGGTTTCACTTTCTCTTCTTGATAGTGAGTAGATAGGTCACCAAACCTTATAATGATATCTTCTCTCATTATCCAAAAAAAGATGTTTTTATACCTCCCCATATGCTTTAGAATTTACCCTAAAATCAAAGAATATTTCCTCTAAGTGTATAAGACAAAAGTTGGTGGGCTATCAAGTGGTTAACACACAATTGTGTTGTGCTTCAATTTTACTGTAAGAGCAAGGGGCATATAGCTGTGCGCTAAAATGTGCACAACCATGCGTTTTAGAAAACTTTGCTTCTACTTGCGTGCTTTAAGGTGCATAACTATGCCACAGCTTGGACCCTCAAAACCTTCTTCCTTAAGCATTCTTTCACCTTCATAAGCTCAAATAAGCCTCTCTTTGAGTTAGCACACCACTTAATTATCCATTTCACCATGTTTTCACTACGACACATGAAAAGAATTGTGAGAGAAAGTATAAAAATATTCAAATATGCTCACAAAGGTTAAAGAAAAATCAATTATGTACATTTATAAGGAAAAACTATTTTATTTCATAGTTACTAAATAAAGTTTAAATCTCTCAATTAAATCCTCAAAACCTTAAAGATTTAGCTTTTATAATATATATATATTACGTGCTTGTTAATGCTCATGTATTTGGATATTTATCTTACTGTGTTATTTTTATTTTGGTGACTCTCCATAAATGACAAATTACGTTTTATTCAAGAGCGACAGAGGAGTACATAATAGATTCACTAACATTACTTATCATAACATGTAGATGCTATTTGTTTTGCTACGAATATATTAGGTTATGGTCGCATGTAGAAATTTAATATGTCTGCCTAATTTTTGTATGTTTATTATTAGGGTTTATGTATGTTTATCATTAGTTATTACTGTAAAAGATTTTTTATGCCATATAAAGATCAATTCTCCTTATCTACTTTTTTAGATTAAATGTTATATAGTATATATAGTGGATATGATTTTGTCATTTTACCAAGAAAAATTACCAGGTGTTTATATATTAAATTTGTTTAAGATATTTAGAATAGTAAAAAAATTTATAATGTTATTAAAACATACTATATTTCTCAATTCCTATTCTATTTATTAAATTTTAATTTTTTATTATATTACTCTCTAATACTATATATGTGTGTGTGTGTATATATAATTATTTTAAATAAAAAAGATAGGAAGTACATACATACATACATAAAAATATATTGAGATAAATATAAACATCCTGCACAACGTGCGAATTTATGACTAGTTAAAAATAATTTATTTTTCATAAGGTTTGTAATTTATTAAGATAGTTACAATATAGAAAAACTTAAATAAATTTACAAATAGACATTAAAGTCAAGGATATTTGTGTCTTCATATCTTAAAAATATTAATGAAGTGCAAAAATCTCCGTGTGTGTGAATAATAAGATAACTAAGTCTTCTTCCAAATACTGGTTCTCTCTAATAACATGGTATCGGAGCAACTTTAGTTTGCTCTAGTGAGCAAATTCTTTCCTTGTTTCATTTTTTTTGTCCAGTGAGTAGCCGTAATATTTTTTCTAACTTTGTCTTCTATTCAACTAATAGAAGGCCTAATTATTCGGGTCACCATTTTTGGAGGGTTATTCCATCTCACTACCACCACCCTTGGAAGTGTATCATATTGATTGGTTACTATCCCAAGTTCAACCACTTGAATTTCAACATGTGAAGCTTACACGCTACCAGAAAAGCCTCAATCTTATTATCCTCTACATATCGACATATGACATTATAGGTGAAGAAGTTATCATCTCCAACTAGCCTTCCTAGAGTTGCCTCCCTTTGTTAGACCTCCTTATGTAGTATGTTTCTTTATTAATCCTATATGACATATTCTATTGCGCCTTGTCTTATTGCCTTAGCTACTATTTCTTTCTTTTTGTGGTTTATTGTTGGATAATATCTAGTGTATGCTATTTTTGGTTAGGTGTTGAATAATGTTAGAAAGCTACTAATAAAAATGGTGATGTTATAATTAATAGAGCTAATAAAGATATAAGTGATAATATTATTAGTTAACTAGTTTGTTAATTATAGATTGATTAGAATAGTTTGACTGCTAGATAAATAAGAAATTGACAGCTAGATTTAATGAGATATGGCTTGTATATAAATAGCTTTGTACATAATGAATACGTAATATAATTAACTTTTTTTCAATCTTATTTTCTCCTCAAATTTATATCGCATCAACGCTAGAGAAAAAAATTTTCTCTCTATATTCTTGGTAACCAAACAGTGAAACCCATTTTTTCATCTTTAACAAAATCTTAAAGAAAACTATAGCATTTTATTCAGTTTGACCTCTTGATTTCAGTTTTGTAGTTTATTTTGCCAAAATGTTGTTCATTTCTTCTTAACATCAAATATTCCTTGTTGACTTTTTAGTATCTTCGAGAATTTTCTATTTGGAAAGAGAAAATTTTCTTGACCAAAAATTACACTTATGGAGAATATTGTTGTTACTTCATTATCTTCACTAAATTCTTATTTGTCTCAATAGATGATCCTAATTCACCATGTTTCATTCATCCTTCAAAGAACTATAGTACTATAGTGGTAACACTTGAATTGATGAGCTTCAATTACATTTCTTGGAGTAGAACTTTCATGCTTACTATTTCTATAGGAATAAAGATGAATTTTTTTACTAGTGCTATTCCTAAACTTGCTCAAATTGATCCTTTATTTATTACCTGGGGATGGTGCAACAATCTTATGATTTCTTAGCTTTTAAAGTCAATTTCTGCTCCAATTATTTCCATAGTATTCTTTATGGACAATGTAGCCTTGATCTGGAAAACTTTGCATTAACAATTTCATCAACCTAATGAATCAAAGATTTTTAATTTGTAGTATATGTTGAGTACGATTACTTAAGGTACTAACTCAGTTGATGCATATTTTACTCAATTACATGGAATTTGGGAAGACTTATAAATTATAGACCACTATCTTATTGATCTTGTGGAAAGTGTAATGTTGAGTGTTTTACTAAGTTTGTTGACATTCAAGAGCAAGATTATGTGCTGTATTTTTTGAGTGGTTTGAATGAAACTCATGAATCTGTTGTTTCATAAATAGTTAATATGAAACCATTTCCTTATTTGAATCAAGCATATATACTTTGTCAAGGAATGAAAGGTAGAGAAGTATGTTTACTAGTCCTGTTAATATGACTGATGCATTGGCTATGGCTATAAAAAAGCCTAAAAATGATATGTTTTATTCGCATTGTGGTAAATCTGGTCATTTAAAAGAGAAGTGCTCTAAGCAGATAGGGTATCCACCAAATTTTAAGGGAGGAAAGAATAAGTTTG
Source organism: Macaranga tanarius (assembly GCA_949673435.1). Classification (NCBI taxonomy): domain Eukaryota; kingdom Viridiplantae; phylum Streptophyta; class Magnoliopsida; order Malpighiales; family Euphorbiaceae; genus Macaranga; species Macaranga tanarius. Next base: position 7,752 of record CATIWO010180656.1, read on the forward strand.
GTGTTATTAGTTTCAATAATTCTGGTCAAGACTTCAATGCATCTAAAGGGCAAGAAGGACTGCTTGGAACTTATCCTAATGGGAAGTTTTTATTCTAGTGGAACTAAAGGATCCACAATGGTTATTGTGGCTTAGTCTTCATTTGCAGATAATGAATGTTTTTCAGAATGACAAAGAACCGTGCTCTCACAACTCAATCTTTCTAATGCATAAATTCATAAGTTGAAGCTTCTTCTCAATGACACAATAAATATCACTCCATCACCTACTGGTAACATTGCTCATAGTGCTTCTACCTCAAATCTGGATAATGTTGCAGGTAAAATTAATACAGTTTTTAAAAAATCATATAAACTTATTTTTGGAAAGTCATATATTTTTAATTCTTTTTTTTTCAAATTATAAATATGAATTTCAAAACCCATCCTTAGAGAGTGGACACGAGTGCAATAGATCATATAGTGTGTACTTTTGATAATTTTTCTTCTTATACACAGGTTTATCATTCCTTTGTTCATATGCCTGATGGAAGTCAAGCTTCAATTACACATATTAGTACTGTTAATTTGCTTGGCTTTTTAACACTTGAGCATGTTCTATGTGTTCCATCTTTTACATTCAACCTTATATCAATAAGTCAACTTACTAATGCAAACAAATATGCATTAATATTTCTTCATAATTATTGTTATATCCAAGACCACTCCACATAGATGAAGACTAGACTAGCTAAGGTTCTTGGCAGCCTCTATCATATTCCTAGCATTGACAATTCATTTTTTACTAAATCTTTTCCTTCTAAATCTGGCTCCAAGTCTTTTACCTGTACTGTTACCTTTGAAACTTGGCATCATAGGTTTGGTCATCCGTTTAGTGATCGATATAAGTTCTTTCATAGCCTAATTTTTGAATTTTCATTTTGTAATAAGCAGATGCCTTATGATGTTTGCCATAAAGCAAAATATAAGAGAGATGTTTTTCCTATACATACTAATAAATCTACTTTTCCTTTTGAAATTGTTCATTGTGATATTTGCAGGCTTTATTCTCAACAATCTTTTGCTATTCATCATTACTCTTTAACCTTAGTAGATGACTTTACTAAATGTACTTAGGTGTATCTTATGTGTTTCAAATCTAAAAGTGCTCAATGCATTAAATCCTTCTATTCTATGATTAGTACACAATTTGAGTATTATGTCAGTCACTTGTAGTGATAATGGGCTTGAATTTTCTATGCCTACCTTTTATAGTTCAATTGGCATTATTCATTAAATAACTTGTGCTCACACTCCATAATAAAATGGAGTTATCGAGCATAAACATTAATATTTACTAAATATACCTCATTCTTTATTGTTTCAGTCATCCTTACCTTTTAAATTTTAGGGCAATATTATTCTTACAACATCATATCTCATTAATAAAACTCCTACACCCTTGTTACATAATAAAACTCCTTATAAAATATTATTTCACAAAGCACCCGATCTTTCTTATTTAAGAGTTTTTGGATATCTAGCCTATGTAGTTAATACTACCCCTCACAATACCAAATTTACCCCTAAAGCTAGAAAATGCCTCTTTATTGGTTACTCCTTTGCTACTAAAGGGTACAACTTATATGATTTGGCCACTCATAGCATGTTTATATCCATGGATGTTCATTTTTATGAATATGTTTCTCCAATGTTGTCTTTTTTTTTTAACTTTTCAATTTGATTCAATTTTTCCTCAAACTGAAAATCATATTATAGACGATTTTGCTATTTTAAAGCCTTCTTCTTCCACTTATATTGATAGTGTTATTTTGCCAACAAATGATTTTGATATTATTTCTTCCACACCAATTTCTACTAGACCTCAGTCTCATAGACTACCTATACATTTTCAGGATTACCATGTCACTTTACCTTCTTCCTTAAATTCTTATACTGCCCCTTTTTGTAATATTACTTATCCTATTACCAATTATCATTCTTTTTCTGCTTTAACTCCTTTGCATAAAGCTTATTATATAGCTTTAGCCTCTCAAATAGATCATGAAACTTATTTACAAGTTGTTCTTTATCCTTATTGGCAAAAAGCAATAAAGTGTGAATTGCAAGCATTAGAGTTTAATAATACTTGGATTATAGTTCCTCTTCTTCCTAGAAAATGTGCCATTGGTTGTAAATGAGTTTTTAAGATCAAATTTAATTCGTATGGGACAATTGAATGACATAAGGCTCATTTGGTGGCTAAGAGTTATTCTCAGCAAGCTGGTTTTGATTAGCATGAAACATTTTTTTCCTGTTGCCAAGCAAACTACTATCAAACTTTTTCTTGTTGTTGCAACTATAATGAAATTATTTCCATTTCTAATTTAGAAACGGATTTATTTCCATTTCTAATTTAGAAACAAAATTATTTCCATTTCTAAATTAGAAACGGATATATACATTCTGTTTCTAATTTAGAAACGGATATATACATTCCGTTTCTAAATTGGAAACGGATATATACATTCCGTTTCTAAATTGGAAATGGATATATACATTCTATTTCTAAATTAGAAATGGATATATCCAATCCGTTGCTAAATTTATCTATTAATAAAATATTTTTCTAAATATAATTTCTATTATTTATTTTTACAATTTTTGTAATAAAAAATCTAATATCAATTTGACCAAAATAACAAACCACAAGAATTTAATTATAAAAATAATTGTATCAAAAATATAATAAGTTTGCATAATGTTAAACAAGAATTTTTTTTTTTGTAAAAAAAAAAAAACCAACATTCATATAGTATGAGTTTCCTACAAAAAAAAAATTTTACACAAAAAAAAAAGAAACCAATGTGCTAACATTTACAAAATATATTCAGACTCCTCTTCATCCTTGGGTCCTTCAGCTTGACATTTCTCGTACTCTACCTTATGCTTCTCAACTTTGGTAACATAAGCTGCTTTCTCCTGTAACATAGTCTCACATTTCTGAAAACAACTTAAATAACATTAGTCCAAATCTTATTGGTACGCAGAAAAATAATATTAATCTATGAAAAAATAAATTGAACAGCATGTGGGGTTTTTGCATATTTGAAAAGAAGACAAACCAAATAAGATTAGTCTTATGAAATGCAAATGCATCTCAACTGAACCAATTATAAAATTTTAGCTCTCTTGCATGCAAATGCATCTCAACTGCACCAATTATAAAATTTTAGGCTTATTTATCTAAAAAGCTCCAATCAAAACCAATTCAAAGATACAGTTGCTTTTATAATGATCAAGTTGCATTTTTAATCTTTTCAATAAATTACTATTACATTTTAATTGATAGAAAAAGATCATACAGCCAACTTGATTAATAATATAGACTGTATTGCAATACATTTATAGAGATAAAGAGAGAGCAAATAATATGAGTCAAGCATCTTCAACTAGTAAGCAACAAAGGATACTGTCATGATTGAAAAAGAATATATCAAAAATTTTTGCAAGGATGTAGAAAGAAGAGCAGGGGTTTTTCCAAGTACATATAAATAATTCAAATCCAAAATTAGCATAAACTAATGCAAGAGTCTAGTCCTAAAGCAATGCATATACAATGAACTACCAATCTACATTATACAATTTTAAAAAAGAAACAAACCTTGGCGTAATAATCTTTCCAAACTCTACGAGCAATCTGATGGCCTCCTAAATCAAAAGCCTTGAACTTTATTTTCCCAATACTCAACTTCTCTTATGTCGGATACTATGTAGGCTGGTGTTGCACTAATCTCCGAAAAAAAAGCTCATAAAAAATAAATAAACAAAAACTAGATCACAAAATTTTCCTTCAAACTCATAAAAAAAATTTAAAATCATGATCTGCATTGCTTGTACTATAAAACATATAAAAACTAAGCTATTTAAGACTTAAAAATAGATAGAAAGTTCAAAATTTTGATAATTTAAAAGATTTTGATAACTTAACGCAAAAAATAATAGAATGTCATAGTTCTTGAATTTGGACACATAAGAACTCACTTGAAATATTATAGTAAATAACAACATGAAATTGTATAAGAACTACACCATAATTGCAGTAACCACATTTTCTAATTAAGCAAAACGTTCTTGAGGTTAAGCTTTTACCAAATTTTGAATTTTTATACATAAGCAATATAGCTGGAAAAATCTAAAATAAAAAGCTGACCTTATTGACTTCAAGCACTCCAAACTATCCTTGAGCATAGCATCCAAAACATTGAAAACCGCCTGTAGATCAGTTTGGTGGTTGTAATTTTTTTTATTTGAAAACCAATCCCGAGTCCTTAATTAAATTACAATGATTACTAAGATTTTGCATGATATCCTCAAGAGAATAACTGTAAACAAGACCATCAAGCTTGCCAATCCTTTGTACATGTATTCAGGTTCAGGTTCAGCACATTGCAAAAAATAGAATAATCAGGACAGACATAAGTTAACAGAGAAAAACAAGAAAAGTTAACAACAAAATAAATTTAACAACAATCACTTAAGCTGGTATAATGGTGTAGCAAATTAGGAAAAAAGAAGAAATGAGAGCAAGTTACCTAGTATTTGGATATATAACAGATTGATAACAGAAAATGTTGGTGAAAATCTGAGCAGCATTGCTTTTGATGGTGTCAATGATTCGCTCCAAAAATTAAAAAAGAAAAATAGGCAAGGATTCTCCATATGATATCAATTAACACCTAAATAATTTTGATAATTTAAAAGATTTTGTTGGAATTAATCTACGGATTACACAGCTAAAAGAAAACCTAAGAGTGTTAAACCTCAAAACCATAGAAGTAGCTGATAGAGATTAGCGAAGGATTTGGAATTCTCGTGTCGTCGGCTGACTGGAGGTTGAGCAGCTATGTTCATTAGGCGAAACATGAGAGAGACTGAGGACGCTGCAGAGTGAAGCTACAAGAAGAGAAATGGTGAAAGAGTTAGGGATTTAGAATCAAGAGGGAACAATGAAAAAAGAGGGCGCTAATTTTTATTTCTCAATTAGAAACGAATATAAGTTCCCTTTCTATTTAGAAAGGGACATATATCCATTTCTATTTTATAAAACATTATGCCTACATTAAACTCAAAATAGGGCATAGTGATATGGATTTAAAAACATAATTAAATTTTTGTTTCTAAAATTTATAAAGTAAAAACGGATATTAGTAGCATTTTTAATTTAGAAATGAAAATAAAAATTTATTTCTAATTTAGTAATAAAATTAGTATCATTTTTAATTTAAAAATAAAAATTAAATTATATTTCAAAATTAAAAACATAAATTCAATTATGTTTCTAAGGTAGAAACGAAATTTTGATTCTGTTTGTAATTTAGAAACGGAAATCAATTCCGTTTCTACATTAGAAACAAAAATTGATTCCCTTTCTAATTTAAAAACGGAAATTGATTCCGTTTCTAATGTAGAAACGAAAATTCAATTCCACTTCTAATTTTAGAAACATAAATCTATTTCGTTTCTAATTTAGAAACAGAAATTTGGTTCCATTTCTAATTTTAGAAACGGAAATCTATTATGTTTCTAATTTAGAAACGGAAATTCGATTCTGTTTCTAATTTAGAAATAGAAATTCGGTTCCATTTCTAATTTATAATAATAATGATATTATTTTCTTTTCATTTCTATTCCGTTTCAATTTTGTTCCTAATTAGAAATAGATTTTTTCCGTTTCTAAAATCCGTTGCTAAATCGACAAATTCTAGTAGTGATATTTGGTTAGTAATGGTTTCAAGCAATCTAAAGTATATTATTCATTATTCACAAAGGCAAGTGATTATAGTTTTATTGCTTTGCTAGTATATATAAATGATATTGTTATAGCAGGGTCATCACAGCTGTTGGTGGATGAATTAAAATAGTTACTTAGTACAGCTTTTAAACTGAAGGATTTGGGGAAGCTTAAATACTTAATTGGTTTGGAGATTGCTCGTTCTAGTTAAGAAATTCTAATTAATCAAAGAAAGTTTGTATTAGATATGCTAAAAGAATATGGTCAGCTTAGCGCTAAGCATGCTAGTGTTCTAATTGAAGTTAATCACAAGCTCAAGTATAATGACAATACTTTACTTAAAGATGCATTATTTTATAGACAATTGATAGGGAAGTTGCTGTATTTAACATTGACCAGACCTGATATTTACTATGCAATCCATATGTTAACTCAATTCATGGATAAACCTTCAAAAGAACACTTAAATGCTACATTTAGGGTGTTGAAGTATTTGAAAAATGCTCCTGGAAAAGGGATTCTTTTGTTTGTAAAATCTAAATTAGAATTTCAAGTCTTTTGTGATAGTGATTGGGAAGGATGCTTGGAAACCAGAAGATTTGTAACAACACGAAGTTCTACTGAAGCAGAGTATAGGTCTATGGCTATGGCAGTTACAGAGGTAACTTAGATTACTTACTTGTTATATGACTTGAGGATTGAATTTAAAAGACTTATTAAATTGTGGTGTGATAATAAATTTGCAATAAGTATCCCCAACAATCCTGTTTTTTATGAGCATGCAAAACATATAGAGATGGATTGCCATTTTGCCAGAGAAAAATTTGAAGAAGGATTGATTAAAGCACAATATTTGAACATAGAGCAGCAAGTTACAGATGTCTTTACGAAAGGTTTACCACCAGCAAGTTTGAATGAGTTAGTTGGCAAGATAAACATGTTGAATATACATATTCCTCTTGAGGGGGAGTGTCAAAAAACTACTAATGAAAATGATGATGTTCTAGTTAACAAAGCTGATAGAGATACAAGTGATAATGTTGTTAGTTAACTAGTTTGTGAATTATTTACTTATTAAAATAATTTGACAGCTGGATAAATAGGAAATTGATAGCTAAATTTAATGAGAAATGGCTTGTATATAAATAGCCTTGTACATAATGAATATGTAATACAATTGACTTCTTTTCAATCTTATTTTCTTCTCAAATTTACAAACAATATTATCTATTGTCTTGGTTGCTTGGTTGTTGATGTGACTGAAACATACTGTTGAAATTATTGTTCATGTTGTTTTGGTTTTAGAAAGACCTAATTTTTTGGGTCACCATTTTTGGAGGGTTATTCCATTTCACCATTGCCACCCTCAGAAGCGCGCCTCATCGATCGGCACCATCCCAAGTCCTACCACCTGAATTTCAACATGTGAAGCTCACACACCACCAGAAGCCCTGACTTTATCCTCCACATGTCGACATATGACATTACAGGTGAAGAAGCCATTATTCCAGCTAGTCTTCTCGGAGTTGCCTCCTTTTGTTCGACCTTCTTATGTGGTTTATTTCTTCATTGCTCTTTTATGATAAATTCTATTACACCTTACCTTATTTTTTTAGCTATTGTCTCTGTTTTTTGTAGTCTGTTGTTAGATAATATATGGTACATGCTATTTTTGGTTGTGTTGAACAATATTAGTTACTTAGCTACTATTTTAGTTGTTTGGCTACTATTATGTCTGAAACCTAAAAAAAACTATTGTTCTTGTTATTTTGATTTTGAGCCCTTGTCTTTGAACATACTACTTATGATTATGACTAAATAAAAGAATATTGTTGCCACTGATGTTGTTTCAATTATAAATCACAAAACACAAATTAATTGGCCCGAACTATTTAGCTTGGTCCAAAACCATATGAATTTATCTCAAAAGTATTTCTTTGGACACGTATCTCACAAATGAGCCACCCACATATATATATATATATGTGTGTGTGTGTGTATGTATATAGCATTTTATTATATATTACAATGAATAAAATAAATGTAAACATTAACTTCAATCATGTATAGAAGGTTAGTCTATCATTTGTGAGGGGTCAAATGTATAGTTTTGCCCCTAAATTTTACATAATTAATCTTTGACACTCCTTAACTTTTATTATTTTTTATTCAAGTTTTAAATTTTTATTTTAAATTTTTTTCACCTCTAATTTTGTTTTTTAAATTCAATTTAATTCATACAGTATCAAAATGAACAAAAATTGATTTTAAACATATAAATTACTAAAAACTAGTTTTAAAATAATAAAATTAAAATTAAAAACTAATTAGCAAAAAGTTATTTTCAATTATTTAATTTTTAACTAAATCTTATTGTAGTCCACTCAAATTATTTTGTGTTTCATATCAACATTATTTTGTAAAATACGTTAATTTTATGTATTATAGTAGATAAATAGGTTCAAAATAAAAAGGTTTAATACATTTGCAGGCACTTGTACTTGCATAAATTTATCACTTTGCCCCATATACTTCCAATTTTGCCAAATTAACACTTCCACTTATCTATAGCCTATTATATAAACACTTGTACTTGGATGAATTTGTAATTTTACCCTCTGTACTTGCATAAATTTGACACTTTACCATTATGTGTATGATGATGTATCATCTCACGTGTCTTACTAATAGTATATAAAGTGATTTATAAGTTATAATTTAGACGAGTTGGAGAGTTTAAATGACAAAAGTGCAAGTATATGTGTCAAAATGACAAAAACTGTCAAGTTCAAAGGGCAGTGTATATATTGTGCCAAATAAAAATTTAAAAGGGTGCCGAAGATTAATCATGTAGAGTTTAGAGTGAAACTTGCGAGGCTATAGATTTAAATTCTACCATCAACACAGAATACATATTCTTTTACCATTTTAAAAAACTAAGGTTGATTAGCTTTGCAAGCTGAGTATTTTAAAACTCAAATTTGACTCCACGAGCTACTTAAAATACTCAAACTTGACTCCACAAGCTACTTACGTAGCTTGGCCTCAAAACTTAACTTGATCAATCTCAAGTATTTTTCAAATCTATCTCAAGTAATTTGCGAGTTGTTTTGAGTCGTTTACACCCCACCTTTGGGTAGCCCAGGCCAGTTTCACTATGGCCTACCCACCAGCAACTAGGGCTGTAATCTAGCTGGGCCGAGCTGAATATTGAAATATCCAGGCTCGGCTCGCCTTTGCAGAGTTAAGCTCGAGCTCGGCTCGGGATTATAGGGATCGAGCTCGCTCGAATTCAGCTTGAAATTTGCACGTTTGAAATATGCTCGAGCTCGTTCATTTGGAAGCTCATTTGAAAGCTTGAAATTGGCTCATTTAAAAGCTCAAGTCTGAGCTCGATTGTAAGCTCGCCAACGAGCTCGCTTGTGAGCTCGAAAATTATAAAAAAAAAAAAAAAATTAGCATCAATTACAAGTTTACAACATCCAAATAAAGTGAAACTACTAATAAATCTAATACAATAATAGGAAAAAAAAACTAGGTCTCTCATCCAAGAGCAGATTACATGTTCATCCAAGAAAAATAAATTTTGAACAGGTAAAACATCATCTCTACTAACTAAAACTACTTGAAAAATTTTCCATCCATGTCCCAGCATTGAAAAGGACTAATCAACAGTAGCTACTCAACCCTGATGCTCTGTGATATGATAAAAATAGCAGCAATTACAAACATGTGTTATTAGCTAAAAAAAAAATTGCAGCAAGCAACCAAATTTAAACAGAATCAAAGGCAAAATCAAACTTCAAGAAATGACTGCCGCTGAATATTCAGCAGACATATCAAATTCATTAATATAATTACACATACATCAGACATATCTTCATTGTAAAAGAAATTGGGTAGTTGAAATTACCTTGATGAATGGAGCAGGCTGGAACAGGAATGGAGCAGGCTAGAGCAAATGCAGATTCAGAACTGAAAGAAGCCAAGAAAAAGCAATTAAACTTACCTGCTCAAGTTTCCAAAAGAAAAAACAAGCAATCGATCAATTCTTTGTTAAAGAAAGAACCCACAAAAGAATCAATAACTCTTTCAAAAAGCTCAGAAGAACCACACTACAAGCCAAGAAAAAAAAAATCAAAGATGGTATCTTTGGAAACGAAAAGCTAATGGATCTAATAAAGAAAGAGAAAGAGAGAGACTCTCAAAAGAGCCAAACAACAAAATGGGCATTTTGGAAACACCAAGAAAAACGTAAAAAAATATATATTTAGATGAAGAAGTGAGAGATTTTGGATCTACTGGGCCATTCCCTCAAGAAAGATTTTAGACAAATAATAAATAAATAAATAAATAAACAAAACCCAAAAATAAATTAAATAAACCCACAAAGAAACAAACGAAACTTACATGAGAACAGACATAATTCAAACTCATGCAAAAATCATTAGTTAAAAAGCTAGTTGGTACTCATAAACAGATATAAAGTTCCAAACTGTAGTCCTCACAAAGGGAACAAGTAAAGAGTATGTGAACCTACCAGCAGCACAAGTAGAAGTCTGAACTTAGAACTTCATGGTGGAGCAGAAGAAGCACAAGATCTGAAGTAGAATCAGAAGCAGAAGCAGAAGTAGTGAATAGAGAGCCGCTTTCAGTGAGATCCCCGTAAGCTGTAACAGTCATTGAAGATGATGATTTCAGTGAGATCGGCTTAACCCACAAAAATACAGTTCCAAAAACCCCAACACTAAAGGAGGATGAAGAGGAGTCACTAATGGGGAAGAAGATTGATGATTAGGGTCTAAAGGAGGAGACAGAGTCATTGAGATGATGATTGAGGTACTAAAGATGATTGAGCTGACGAAGGCGAGGCACCGTCTAAAGGAGGAGACGGAGATGATGGAGTTCAGCGTTTAGAGGTAATGCTATCACAAATGAGAGAGGAGGGCGGGTTAGAAGTGAATTTAGGGTTAGAAATAGAGATAGAAAGAGGTGTGTTATTTGGTGGTGTAGTCATAAAAAGACGTTGTTTTATGTGTTGTAATTTGGATTTTTTTGAAATAATTTTAATTATTGATAAAAATAATAATTTTAATTAAAGTTGTATTTATTTAATAATATTTTATATTTATTTATCTTTCTTAATATTAAATTAACTTAGTAATATATTTAGTTAATATTGTAATTATTTATTAATTTAAATAATGTTTATAATTATACTAATTTGAAAGGTAAGAGTTAAAACTTCATAAAATTATGTAGTTTAATTATATCTTTTCTATTATATAATTTTAATTATATTTAAAAAATAAAATTTATTTTTTATTAATTATAATAATTTTTAATCAAAATTACTTAATATTAATACTAATATACATTTAAATAATGTATATATATTAAAATTACTTAGTTTTAATAATACAACTATACAAGTACTAGTTTACAAAAAAAAAAAAAAATCACTAAGCATTTTAGCTATAATTGATTACTAAAGTAGTTAATTGATACTTAGTTTTAGTTAATAGGTTTGTGTGTTAAATTTATTTATACTTAGTAGTAGTATTATATACTAAACTATGTACATAGATAATTAATATGTACTAGTTTACAAAAAAAAAAAAAAAAAAAAAAAAAAAAAAAGTTAATTGATATTTACTAGTTTACAAAAATCATTCACTAAACATTTTTTATATAATTGATACTCAATAGTTTGTAATCTTATGGTAATCTTAGTAGTTAATTGATACTTAATATTTATTATTCAGTAAGCTTATAGTTAATAGGTTCGTGATTAAAATTTATTTATACTTAATAGAAGTATTATATATTAAGACACATTTTAATTTACAAAAACCATTCACTAAACATTTTAACTATATTTGATACTCAATACTCAATAGTTATATATTAAGACAAGTTTTAATTTACAAAAACCATTCACTTGATTCAGGCATTTGATTCATTTACTCATTAATTTTAATATTTATTGTGTTTATTATACCTTATGTTTGTTATTGTTTGGCTACCAATAATTTGAACTTGATTGGATTTACACATTGAGAAATGGTGAATCTAGTGGATCTGTAAATACAAATTTAATTTATTCATATTTAGAGATAAATTTTTATAAAAAATGAAATAAATTATTTTTATTTAATACTAATAGTTATAGTAAAGTATATCTATTTAATACCATTACTTAATACTAATATTTAAATCAACTAACTAGTAAATGAGCTTATTCACGAGTATGTTCATGAACCTATTTAATGAGTCTATTCACGAGCATGTTCATCAACAAATGTAATGAGCCTACTCATAAGTCTGTTCATGAACATGTATAATGAGCATGTTCACGAACATATATATAACGAGCCTATTCACTAGTCAGTTAATGAGCTTACTTAACGAGTCTGTTCGCGAACATGTTGCGCGAGCTTACTATCGAGCTTGTTCGCGAGCTTACTATCGAGCTTGTTCGCGAGCTTTTACAAGCCGAATACCACAAAGCTCGGGCTCATTTAACTTAACAAACGAGCTCGAATGAGCTTTTTTCGAATCGAGCTCCGAATAGCTCACAAGCAGCTATGTTCACTTACACCCCTACTAGCAACTCACCAAAAAAAGACATTCTAAATCTTCTATGCTTCCTTCAACCGAGGCCTAAACTCCCAAGAACTACATAAAGTCTAGGGTGTCAAGACTCCAGAACTAAAAGTATACTACCCGAGGCGGTCGTCACTAGCTATGTTTCCTTCAGCAAAGAAGTGACACAAGGCACAGCCATGTAATTGAAGTACAGTAACGGTATGGAATTACAAAAGCTCTGGTCGCCAGCCAGATATCTTACTGGAACTGATGCAACTCTAGTTATTTCTACATAACTTTTCCTCAAATTTGACGAGATCGAGTTTATGTAGTCTTGTAAAAATAGATAAATAAGATGAGCAGGTCGGCTAATGGCACTGCAGACCAGATGGCAAAATCAGAGATTATAAAATGCCTGTCAACCTACCTGTTCTTTGTAACTCCATAACATATATGATGCAATAATTATCAGAAAAGGTTGTTACATCCACTAGTTTTACATTCTAGACTGAAAAAAGGAGTATAGCAATAAACAAAATGCCAGAAAGCAATAACTAATTTTATAATATCATAACGAGGCAACAGCTCTTTTCACTTTTTATTGCAATCATTTACAAAAGAAACACAGAGAATTGGTGAATTTTGAGGGCAGAAAGAACAGACGTATTCTTACCTATGAACCAAAATCCAAGTATAAGTGAATAAATGAAAATAAGCAATCAATAAGCTCATGAAGCTGTTCTCCACTGCAACTCAATTTGAATCCGACCATTCTTCGAGTCTATAAGATGGTACTTCTCATTGATTCTTTTGTTGCTAACAACATCAGCAAGACTAATGTCTATATAACCCAGAGATTCCTGATCAAACAATAGGGAATAATTTATTTCAGTAAAGCATCCACGAATTTCATAACTCACCTAAAAGACTAAATGAGTAAGCTAATTTACTACAAAGCTCATCCCAGTAGTGGAGCATCTGCATAGTGAGACAAACTTCAACCAATTGTCTTAATAAAGACAAACTTCATTCCAGAAAACACTTCCATCGTGGCCAAACTAGAACCAACATTCAATTCCTTTTATAGGATTATGAGCACGGTAGTCCAGAAATGTGCAAGTTCAATTGTCCTTTACAGAAACCATAAAGCGTTGAACTTTAGTCAACCACAGCAAAGTTCAAATGAATGATCAAGATTTCTTTTCACCAAATAATTTGAGCCTTATAATACAAAATAAGTTTCATATTTGCATGGGTTCATTTTTCTGTGATTTCTTTCTATTTTTCACCCCCTTCCATAGAAGGCATTGATATGACAAACTAAATAAAAATTGTTAAGGTTTTAGTAGCATTCTCTCCTGATAAAAAATTTAAAAAATAAATAAATAAATAAAAAGAGGTTCCAAATTATGCAATCCATACCTTTGGATGCAGCAAGCCCATTCTTGATGAGGTGCTGACAACTTCCACATGTAGTCTATCTTTAGTGGGAGGCTCATCCAATGTAAACTGGAATTCTTCTTCCCATCTTGGATCTCTGTTCTTCTTGATTGGCTGTATTCAATGGAAATAAAATTGTTAGCCACAGACATCCCATAGAATTGCAAATTGAAAGTACATTTAAATGTGCATCCTGAATGCTATTGGCTGTTCCAGCTTTCCATCTTCATGAATTCTATTCTACAACTTCAAACAGTAGACATTATGAACAAAAAAGCAGAGAGAAAAGAACTCAAAAAGTATTCTGAACCCTATTGGAAAAATCAATAGATTCCATCAGAAGGAAACAACCACCATTTATTTTATAAAACCTGCTACCACGAGGTAATTACCATGCGTCATACAGCTGACCCTACTAAAAGAAAATTTCCACAGGTGAGAGGTGCCATCTAACACAAATCTCCCAAGACTTCCAAGAGTCACAGAATGCATATAAAGAAGGCCACAAGAAATATCTATTAGCTCTCTCTATGGTACAAACGCAAAAACACCAGTATAAAACTAATACTGACATAGTGTTTATAAAATTGTCATACCTTAGTTTTCCTCTCCTCCCCTCTAAAAATAAGCCTTACATGTGGATTAGTATGATGCTTTCCTTCAACATCCTGAGCCTCGTGTATAATTACTACAAGCAAACCTCCACCTGCAGGGGTTCCTCCAGGAGCCTTCTGTACTGTATTTGACTCGTCAAAGCCTTTGGTTAAGTCCTCCTCTTTAAAAGGTTTATATGTTAGTTCCACCTCCAATTGCCCTCGTGATTTTTCATTCTGAGGATCATTCAAGTCCATATTCTTAAGAAGGTTGAGAGCCATAAGTTTTGGCTCATCCGGGGGAAGTCCTTTAAGAGGAACTACAATCATGCCCATCTTATCATGTTTGCCAACCTATGAAGACGAAAAAACAGCTCAAGATAAAATATTTATATATATATGGGATAATGACTTATAAAACACTCTTATACCTGCTCCCAATCATAAACATGAAACTCTACAGCCTGGGTCTCTGGATCTTTAACAACCAAATTGAATTCCTCATTCCATTCTGGGTTCAAGTTCTTGTGTTTCACAGTGGTCTTTTTTGATGATAGCTTATCTTCAGTCAACTTTATTTTCACATAAGGATCTGATGCACCCAATAGATCTTTCTTCTTCAGTTTTGTTGCCCTCAGAACTTTCACGCTGAGAATTCCCATAGGTCTCCTCAAGGCTCTGCAATTTCCAAGTAATTTAGTGTAAAACAAATGGCTGTTACAGAATATATCATAGTCTAGAACAAACTTTAAGCGGTCAGAATAGCGCAGAAAAATACTTTGAGGGATCCATGACAGGTACTTCAAGAGTTTTAGGCCATAGATACATGTTGGCAACCTGATCTTTAATAATTTCCTGCAAAGGAAATTACAAATTGCTGTTAGAATCATGAACCTTGATAAAACAAAATCGGCCATCAAATTCTAAAACGCCTTACACATGGTACTACCATACCAACTTCATTATTTTAGCAAATAAATTTATATGTCAGACCTGAATAGCTTGTGCATTGCCAGAGAGCGGCATAAAACAAAAATTCAACACTTTAAGCTCATTTCTATTTGTTACTCATTGGGAGACTATAAATCTTATGGTTAATCTCACAACATATGGCGTCCATCATCCAGCAATCTTTTGCAATTATGGAAATGCTTTTGACCAATAGATGTTTTAATGCTAAGATAATATCAACCAAAAATAAACTTAAGTCCAATGCTTTACACTAACATATTCATAACTGTACCTGGACAAGCCTGTAGAGGCCAGGTATTGACATAAGATCAGCTCCTAAAAGCTTTAGTCCAAAGTCAACGTGTGGCTGCAAATTTGAAGACAAATAATTCAATAGAGAGGGGGGATATATGTTACAAGCACCAGCAACTATTGTGCTAGTGATGGTATATGAACAGAAAAAATATCTAAGCTAGAAGATTACTCAGAAGATACCATTCTCTATATTTACAGTTTAAATCAATAAACACAGTGTGGTTTGTTACAAGCTGAATCTGATCAATGTAGCACTGATCTTTGCTAACTTAAATAATGAACCTGAGCATGAACATTAACTAAATCTAGTTGCATGAACATGCTGTGCC
Source organism: Macaranga tanarius (assembly GCA_949673435.1). Taxonomy (NCBI): domain Eukaryota; kingdom Viridiplantae; phylum Streptophyta; class Magnoliopsida; order Malpighiales; family Euphorbiaceae; genus Macaranga; species Macaranga tanarius. Next base: position 23,740 of record CATIWO010180656.1, read on the forward strand.
TCGACATGCCAAAGCTTTGCTCATTTGCAGCTTTATCTGTCAGTCCATTTTAATATCACTGTGATGCCAATATTTAGGGGCATATAGAAACTGTGTTCTAGGAATATTCATGTGATAACAAAATAAGAGGTTGATACTTTCACAAGGTGCAAAGCTAGCATTTTCGGTTTTCCCTACGTTGAAAGTTCAAACTGTGTCCATCAAATGACCTTTTTAATGTGACTACATGAGAGGCACATGTTTTGTTCCTGGAAAGGATGAGTCCAATTATCCAAGCAAAGAAGTCCAAGAAAGCTTTTTTCTTTTTTTATCTTACCAAACTAGCAGGGGAAAAAAGGGATATGTATGATCACCAACCTTCTCCATGAGAGACACATAAATTGTAGCAAAACAAGGAAAACTAGGAACCAGGGGCTTCAGAGTTACACGTGGTAATGCAAAAACTTGTAAATCAACAACCTGAAATAATTCCAACAGCATTATAGCACATATTAAGAAAACCAAAATCCTTAGGAACAAGTACCAACATAACAATCGTCTCGCAGAGTAAGAGAACAATGCATAACCTGAGCAGTTGCTTTTAACCCAAATGCTTTAACAGCAACTGTGACATTAGGATTTCCAGCCCATTTTAAGCAGGGTTCCATGATCAGCTCCTTCTCATCAGTAACATAAACTTTCATTCCTGATAAGAACAGATAATGTAAAATATGAAAGGATACATGGAATAGTACATGAAAAGTATCAGAACCATATCCAGGGATGGTACGGTGGCATCATTGCCAAGACTGACTATAAAAAGTACATGTCAACTAAAAGAGGAATTAGCTCTTAACTCTTAAGTTATAAATGGAAAAAAACAGAATGAAATTATAACATAACTGACATTGTAAAATGAGAAGTTGCATGTACATATCCCCAAATTAGTGCTAAAAGCTATAAAAGGCCTCCACATCGAGCTTAAGGTGCCGTTTTAATCATCTAATAGATGATTTTCATTTCTTTCTATATAACATACAGGAAGAAAAAAACATATAATTATGCACTCACCAGTAAAAGTTGGTGGTAGGTTCCCTAAAGTAAGTGTTTCAAATTCAACTGAATCAATTTTATACTTGGGAATCTGCTCAGCAATTATTGGAGTTGCAATATTCTTGGCAGTCTTGCAAATAGCCTTTGTAATAAATAATAAAAACAATGACAATAAAACAAAAAGGAGTCAACACAAACAGAACAAGAGAACCAACAAGCTGACAATGAAAATCAGAATTTGAGTTCAAACCTTGTCGAGATAAGGCCACATATATTCAAGAAACTTGTTCAGCCAATCAATCTATAGAAAAAAACCAAACATAACAACCTATGTAAAGCAGTCGAAAACAAAATAACAAAATAAAATGTGGCAGAAACAATAATCACGCACACGATCATAATCCGGATTTTTCACCCACAAGGGTATCTCAGGTAGCACCCGTTGCAAAGTTTCTGAGTCTTCCTCAGCCAATGGACGAATCTCAGGATCCTAAAGATTCAAAAACACACATTAACCTCAAATTAGACAAAACTACATACATATCTATCAAACATTTAATTCATAATTACACTTATAGTGCAATTTTGATCCACTGCAATTAAAAAAAAATAATAATTAATTAAATAAAAAATCTCGAGTAGGTTCTAAGATTTGTCCTATAAAATGAACATTATTACCAGAATGATCAAATTCACCTAAATTAGGCATTTGTTTCACAATTAACAAATTAAACTAATCCTGAAACCTAAACATATCGCTTTTGATCAATAGAATACAAAATGAAATTGAAATCGAAGAAACAGAGAGATTATTAAAAATTATGTATTTACTTTAACATCGGTAGGTTGGACATAGATAAAGAGGAAATAACCGATGGTCAGTCCCATTGAAATCCCAACTCCAAATCCACAGAAACCAAATATCGTACTAAAAAACCCCATTTTTTTTAAAAAAAAATCTTCTCTGCTTCTCTCTTTCGGTTTGGGACTTGGCTTGATCAATATGATGAAGAATGTAGAACAAAACAATGTAGTTTCTTTTCTCAATATTGAAATCTTCTCGATTTTTCAGATCACGCAATTAGTTATTATTATTTTCTTTTGGGATAATAACTCAATCAGTCCTAAAAGTTATACTGAATTTTCAATTAAGTCCTATAAGAGTTAAGTATTTCAATTAAGTTCATAAACTTTTTAAAACTTGCAGCGTTAGTCCTATACTGTCAAATTTGACAGAATCAAGTGACGTGTCAGTTACTCTCAAAATGCCTTCACAAGAGGCTGATGACATGTTATTTAAGTGAATACACGTCAGCTACCAACAAGGAGCCCAATGACACATCATATTTCCACTTACAAAAATACATTAAGGGTAAAAAAACGGGTGGTTGCAGCTGAGAGGGAAATATTCCCGCCTCTGTCAAAAAATTTTAGCAACTTTTACCCTAATGAAATAAAGGATAAAAGTCCAGAAAGTTGGAAGTTCATGTACATCTTTAGCTCTACCGGTTCTTGGATGAGCAGTCCTTTTTGACGATCACTTTCGATGTTCATGTACATCTTCAGCTCTCGCTTCTTATGATCGAGCTCATCAGAGACTGTGTGGATGTGCTGGAGATAGAGGCCGGAGAATTCTTCGCTTATCCACTTTTCTGACCTTTAAACGCATCATGCTAGTTCTCCAAGTCTATTCCAACAAAGATAAGAATTTGCCAATGTGGTAATGTATGGTCAACTGCATGCATGATACAACAGTGTGAATAAGAGAAATGTGATATAACAAGTTACCTGGACTTCTTCAATTGCAGCACGAAGTTCAGTTATATCCTTAATAGCCTTAAGGTGATTGATCATACCCCAGACAACAGTCAAGTAATCTATGATCTTTTCCAGTGGCTCCACCAATTTTAGCCAAGATGGCTCATCTCCAATTCCTCCAAATCACTCTCTTACAAATCACAGCACACATACAATAATCACTAAACAATCAAAACAATAAAAATAAAAACAATTTAAAATAAGGAAGGTAATTCAAACGATCAAGAAACTCAACTTATCAAACAAAATTCAACGATCAAAGAGGCCAGTGCAAATTGAAATTAGGAAACCAGAAACCAAAACAGATAAGAAATATTTGACTTTAAAAAAATAGAGAAGATAAAAACACTTTTAAAAAATAAAACCCAAATCAAAAACCATAAAACCCAGTTCAAAAAAACTTTCAATAAATTCTAGATAAAAGAAAACAAACCCTATAACCAAAAAAAAATAAAAAATAAAACCCACATACAAAAGAGTACAAATCCCAGGTCGAATCCTAGGCTAATTCTCTTGCATGCTTTCGTTGAATTCTGGCAACTTGAAGAATTGATGGACATGAAACAAATCTTCAATTACTTTCCACCATTTCTTGGTGAGGTAAATGAGTTCAGTCTTGAGAAGAAACAATAAACCAACAATTAATTGCAAGAAAAATAAGGGATTATAAAGAATTTTCATGATGTTGTTTAGATACACAAAAAGAAAAAAAATTAAATCAAGTGGACGATACAGGGGATTGGGTAATGGCAAATTTAAGCCAAGAAAACAACATTGTTCATTATGTTGTAGTTTTTTTAGTAAAGAATTTTGAAGGTGAAGGATTATAGGTGAAGAGGAAGAAGAAGTTTAAATGGAGGGAGGAGTAATTAAAAGTGAGGGACGGC
>CATIWO010180659.1:0-11266 GCA_949673435.1 Macaranga tanarius
GGGGATAATTAAATACTTTTAATAATAACACAAATTCAATTGAAATCAAGAATAATAAATCCTTTTTCCAAAATAAAGCGCAAGGCATTTTAATTCATCAAAATAAATCCTTAATTTCCGTTAAAGATTTGCCAATAATAATTTACACAGTTTGGGGTTCAAAATGCCTACTTTCAATAAAATATAAGAGTCCACAATTTCTCCCAAAAATTTTCAAATTCAAATAATAACAAGCTTTGTTCCATAATATAAATAATGTGAATAAAATCTCATAAATCATTTATCATCACAAGCAGATTCATACTTTGGTTTATTATGAATTTCCTCATATCAATTGCAATTAGAGTTGAGAGTTTCAATCATTTCAAATACAACATTATTATTGTTCACATTCTTCTCAAATGATAATTCATATCATTATCTCACAATAGATAATTCTCAACCCTTCCCCGAAGGAAACAACAATATACAACATCTCTCTTTCTCACATATCATTTCAACATTCTTTTCATGGCTTACACTAGCCAAATCATATATTCATTTCAATATCATCGTATGCATACATATAAACCACAAGAATTTATCCCAAAGGCACATCTGAATCCCTGTGCTGTCCCAAAGACAGTTATCAATCGAGTGGCCAACTTATCATTCCCAACTCATCCCATATACATATACATATATACTATCATATATAATTAATCTCATTCTCAATTATTGTGCATTATTCACTGCAAGACTTAATCATTAATCGTTATCTTTGTAAAGGCATACGCTGCCAGTTGGGATGTTCTTAATTAATTTTTCACAGAGATTTAGTCTCTTTATCTGAGACTTCACAAAATATGGTATTTAAGTATATTTTATTTATTAATATAGACTTATCAATAATTAACAAAAATTATTAAAACTAAGGAATTAATCTCATTTTCTGATGTTCCCGAAGTTCTAGAACATTATTCTATGATTTGGTTCATTGCTACGTTCTAAATAAAGTGTAAACAGTCATAATCAGACGCGTTACATGTCATGGAGGTGCGAACACTGTGCAGGGGCACCGACTTCCCGAGTGAAGGCACCGACCACGCACCACGAAGGCGCCGACCACCGGTGAAGATGCCGCCTTCCCTAGCGGAGGGGCCGCCCTCTCTCCCTTCCGAAGGTGTCTCGACTTCCCATCACGAAGGCACCGACCTTACAGGCGGAGGCACCACCCACTATGGCGAAGGCGCCGCCCACTATGGTCAAGGGCGCCACCTCTATATTGAGGCGCCACCTTCTGGCCATCTGGGTCGATCGACAGCAGTAGAAAACCTGTCCAAAAACTAAATTTAATACAATTTAATCATACCAGACGTTCATATAACAATTATAAGCTAAAGATACACTCATAAGCAACTTAAAAACACCAGGATTAACCCTAGATCTACGAAATTATGTATCAAATACCTAAAATTTAGAAATCAAAGCTTTAATAAAATAAAACACATAAACTTCAATTAAATCCACCACTCACATATTTCTCCAGCCGAAATCAACCTCTGCTTGTGGAATTCGAATCCTTCTTAGTTTCCAGACCACTTGCTCTTCTTTTCCTTCACTTTTTGCTTCTGCCATACTCTTCTTCTTCCTTTTCTTTTCTCTACCTTCACCATGCTTCTCACTTTTTATTCCTAACAACTCTTATTCTTATCTCTTTGGTCCTTCTTTTTTTTTTCTTTCCTTCTCAATTCATTCACTTCCATTTGTTACACTTTACTGATTTCTTTCTTTTCAATTACATCCTTTACATTCTATTCAAAATAACTAAACTTCATTCTTAATATTTATTCCTTCATTTCTCAAAAATAATATTAACTCAAATGATAAAATAATAGATCTCCAAAATATATATCTCCAAATAATACTAATTAACTCCAATTATCATCATTAATTAACTAAAATAACAAAATTCTTAATTGTTATTAATAAACAGTAATCCGATTCTAGGACATGGATGTTATATAGTAAGTCTAGAGATGAGTATGTAGATAATCTTAGAGAGGTATTTAGGATGTTGAGGGAAAACAAACTATATGCTAATTTAAAGAAGTGTAATTTTATACAAAATAGTTTATTGTTTCTTAGGTATGTTGTAAGTAATGATGAGATTAAGGTAGATGAGGCCAAGGTTAAAGCTATTAGGGAGTGACCTACCCCAAAGAATGTGAGGAGCTTTTATGGGTTGGCAACTTTCTATAGGAGGTTCATTAAGTATTTCAGTAGTATTGTTGCAGCTATTACTGAATATTTAAAGAAAGATGAATTTTAGTGGGGTGAGGAGCAATAGAGTAGTTTTGATTTGATTAAGGAGAAATTGAGTACAACACTTGTATTAGCATTGCCTGATTTTAAGAAATTATTCGAGGTAGAGTGTGATGCTAGTGGTGTAGGTGTTGGGGTTGTTCTATCCTAAGAAAAAAGGCCGGTAGCTTTCTTCAGCGAGAAATTAAGTGAGGCTAAATGAAAGTGGGCTACCTATGATAAAGAGTTTTATACTGTTGTGAGGGCTTTGAAGACATAAGAACATTATCTAATTGCTAGGGAGCTTATTTTGTATACTGATCATCAAGTTTTAAAGTATTTAAGCACCCAAAAGCATATTGGGAGTGATATGCATGCTAGGTGGTTGGCTTATATAGAGTAATTTCCGTATAAGTTTATTCATAAGTCAGGGCAACATAATAGGGTGGCGGATGCTTTAAGTAGACGTGTGGCCTTGATGAGAACTCTTAGTTAGGAGATAGTGGGTTTTGAAATATTAAAGGAGATGTATGTAGATAATGATGATTTTATCAAGGTTTGGGCTAATTGTGTGAGTAAGCAACCTTGTGATGATTTCTACATTCATGATGGTTTTCTCATGAATAGTGGACAACTATGTCTACCTCGTACATCTCTTCGTGAGAAGGTCATTCAGGATTTACATGGTGGTGGTTTAGCGGGTCATCTTGGTAGGGACAAGATTATTGAGGCTGTGAAGGAGAGGTACTATTGGCCTAAATAGAGGAAGGATATTACTAACCTAGTGGCTAGGTATTATGTTTGTCAGAAGGCCAAAGGACATACTCAAAATACAGGATTATACATGCCATTTCCAGTTCCTAATGCTATTTATGAGGATCTTTTGATGGACTTTATGTTGGGTTTACCATGAACTCAACGAGGTATGGATTCTGTATTTTTTGTGGTGGATAGGTTCTCCAAGATGGCACATTTCTTGCCATGTAAGAAGACTGTAGATGCATCCTCTACAGCCAAACTATTTTTTAGGAAGGTTGTTAGATTGCATGGAGTGCCAAAGAGTATCATTTCTGACCGTGATACTAAGTTCCTTAGCCTTTTCTGGATGACACTTTGGAAGATGTTTAATTCTTCTTTGAACTTCAGTACTACAATACATCCACAGACAGATGGACATACATAGGTGGTGAACAGGACACTGGGTAATATGATTCGGAGCATTTATATGGATCGACCTAAACAATGAGACTTTACTATAGCATAAGCGGAGTTTTCCTATAACAATGCAGTTCATAGTGCTACAGGTAGATCTCCATTCTCTGTTGTACATATAAAATGTCCTAACCATACTTTGGACTTAGTGAAGCTTCCAAAGGTGCCAGGTATTAGTGTGGTGGCTGGTGACTTGGCAAAGCAGGTTCAAGAGGTGCAAGCGGATGTCAGAAACAAGCTAATGCTAAGTATAAGACTGAAGCGGACAAACATAGACGTTTTAAGGTCTTTGATGTGGGAGATGAGGTTATGGTATTCATTAGCAAAGTAAGGATGCAAGGTGGACATAGAAAGCTGTAATAACGCAAATACGGGCCTTACAAGGTGGTTCGGAAGATCAATAATAATGCTTATGTTATTGATTTACCCGCATGGATGGGAATTTCAAAGACTTTTAATGTTACAGACATTACCTTATTTCAACCAGATATGAGCCTTAGGTATCCAGATAATCACTCGAGGCCGAGTTCTTTACAAGTGGAGGTGAATGATGAGAACAACATTTAGTTTGAATTTCTTTTAGAATAATTAGTTGATTAGAGATAATTATATATTTATCTAGAATTTTTATTTTAGTTTTATAGATTAATTATCTAGAGTTTTATTTTATCATTATTTTAGTTTTCTAGTTTAGTTAGGATTCTAACTAGGGTTGATAGCTTACACTATAAATATTTATGTTAGGGTTATGGATTTTATCATTCAATTTTTATTAATTAAAATAAGCTTTTGCTTATTTCTTTTCTCTGGATTGAGAATTATCTTTGGATTGAGATTGTTTGTTTTTTTTAATAATCAACGGGTTTGATTATCGTGCTGCATGCTGCGTCAATTAGTTAAATATGCTCTATAAATATAATGCTATTTTATTTTTTTCCTTTTAAAAAAATGGAAGTAGAAAAAAAAGGAAGAATTTGTCTCAATAATTTAGAAAATTAGTATAATTTTTGGCAGGCAAAAGAGAAGGGTTTAATATGAATGATTGCATGAAAATTTCTTTTTAACTCAAATGGCCCAAAAATTGCCTTGTGGGTCACATTCAATTTTATTGTTGTGATGCAAAATCTTCCAATTTTTTGCTTGAAATTATTACTAGTCAGTGACTCAGTCTCATAAACAAACAGAAAACTGCATCAGATCCTTCATATCATTCAATACCATAATTTTTTTTTTACTCAAAAAGTCCGATAACCAAAATATTAATAAATTTTGATAAAATTTGAACCATATATTTAGAAGTGTGTAGAAATTAAATCAAAAATTGATAACGCTGGTTTAGTTTAGTTTATACTTTTTCATAATTGAAAAATTCAGTTTATATATATATTCATAAAAAATATATATAGTTTCATATTTTCATAAAAAGTACATTTATTTTGGTCCATAAGGTCACATGTTTGAATCTCAAAACCCACATTTTCTTTTCTTTTCAAGTTCAATTAACCAAAAATCGAACTGAACCAGTGTTGACACTTAGGTTTGGTCTGGCCTAATAGCGAGTGCCCAATGATGAAAGTCTAAGAAAATGAGTTTGAATAGTGTAAGGCTGAAATTCCAGCCCATTTGACAAGCCCGCGGCCTAATAAAGGCCCATAAAACCTATTAGCCCATTAAAGAGGCGCCACCTCAGTACATAGGACTCCTCTGTGCACTGAGGCAGTGAAGTGGCGTCTTAGTAATGTAAGGTTATTTTTTAGCAGAATGTGGTCAACCACATTTTGCGCAATTCCCTCTAACGTTCAACCATAATTTTCTGAGATAGAAAATCGTGGCTAACGTGCTGCAGAAGGTGGAGAAAGTCATGGGAGGTGGGAGAGAGAGAAAGGAGGAAGGGATAGAATAAAAAGAGAAAGTCAGAGAAAGGAAGGGGCGAAGATTTCTGCAAAAAAAAAAAAAGATCAGAGCCATTAACGTTAAAAAAAAAGAAGGCTTTCAAAAAAATGAAGAAAAAAAGAGAAAATAACGAAAAGAAAGAATGAGGGGGCTTTAAATGGAGGTTCTGAAGAACAAAACACACAAAAATAGCACACACCACCTTAAAAAATCAATTGTTAAAGGACTTGGGAATTAACGTACACTATATGAGGCTACTTTTTGTTGTAGAAACAAATTAAGTTTGAGGGAAAAAACAGGGAGCTAAAACCATTGTGTAAACAATAAATTCTTTCCCTCAATTTTTTATTTGTTCTTTAGTTTAAATAGTTCTTTTAGGTGGCATGATTCTTAATTAATTAGAAAATGTGTAATTTGCTTTCATGCACTTTTGATTTATATGATTTACATATCATAGCCTCTGATCAATTTAACATCCTGTAATTTGCACATTGTTGTTAAGATTCAAATGATTTTTTTTTTTAGCGTGATTGATTATAAGGTAAACATTTAGTGTTTGATATTCATTTGCTTTTGTGTAATTAATGGTTGATTATATCATCTGTTTCACGTAAAGTCTGTGTTGCTAAGGCGACGCCTCATCGTTGAGGCGCTGCCTTAACTCATTATGGCGACTCATTGTCGCCTCGGTATCCTAGAGGTAATGCCTCACTGAGGAGGCACCACCTCTGCGTGGCCAGAAGCTACTTGTTTATAATGACCATGTTCTTGAAGGAGCTAATTAAGTACAAATTACATCATGTTGTTTATCCTTTTATTATGTATACATACTATCTTGTTTCTTGTAGGTTATTTTCCTTTCGAGTGGACTAATAAATGAATTATTGCAGTAGCCTTATGGGTTGCTGTGATTGATTTAGGGTTTAGTTTAATTTTTGTTTTTATTTTTAATGTGTATAAAAATGATTGTAATCTTTTCTCTTTCCTCCATTCTTTGTATGCGCTTTTATTTTATTTTGTTTTATGCTACTTGTATATGAATGTTAATATGGTAGATGCATGTTATGAATCAGACTTAATTACAAGCAAAAATGGACTAATTGATAAACTTTAACCTAATTGTGAAAATTGAAACTTGTTTGGAAGTAATTGTAATTTTGCATGTTAATAAAAAAATAATAAAATATGAAATACAAACGGAGAACGATCGCAAGGTTAAGTGGACATTCCAAAGTCCATACTCAGTTTTTGAACACAGTCTTTGAGGACGGCTGCTGAACTCCGTCCATGGGATCCAGTTGTTGTATAATGTGTTTCAGATTTCATCCGGATGGCGACTCCGTCTCTGACTTAAATCGATCAAAAGGCCCAAAGTTGTATTTTCTAGTGGACTCTGAGCCCGTACAGTGCCGTGTCGTCAAACACTTGGGCGCGTGCTGAACCCCGCTGCCTACAACCAGTCCTTTCAATTCGATTTTCATTTCAATTCTTGAAAATAAAAAAAAATCAATCAGTTCGGTAACTAAACCGACCGACAACCCTATATATACCTCATAATACTTTTAAAAAAAACCTGTTAAACCACCTTTTTACTTATAATACCATAATTATTCAAAAGGATTAAATCATGTTGTTATTTATTTATTTTTTGTACCAGTTAATTGGGAGATGTGGTAGAAGGTGAGACTCGAACACTGAGTCCCTTAATGTCAGTGATAAGCCTTGGTCATTAGGCCAAGGTGTGCGGGCAAATCATGTTGTTATGATTTTAACTACATATTTCTTAAAAAAAATATATTTTATAGTATTATAATTTTTTATCATGACGGTAAAAAATTTACAATTTTATTATTTTTTCTCAATATTTATAAAATGACAAAGCATTTTGTAGAACAATTTACTGTTTTTATTTGTTGTTGTCAATGATCACACATTCGTTTATATTAAATTTTATGCAATGAATATGCACACATGTACTAGAAGAATAGTTAGTCTTTATTGGTATTTGTTTTTCAGTTAATCATTATGGATGTACTAATTAAAATTGCATGACAATATTCACCTTTTTAATATTTTAAAATTTGAGAATGAATAAAGCATATTTTTATTTTTATTGACTTTTGTATATTTCAAATTTGAAATCTAATTATTATGAAAATTACTACAATATTAATAAGCTATAATCAGTCGCAAATGTTTAGTTTTTTCAATTAATAATTAAATAACTTTAAAATAACAATTAAAATTTTAAAAATAGTAAAATTATAATAAGATTGAATTGACGATAGTTTTACATATCATTATAAAGAATCCCATTTGAATTTTGAATCATTAAAATTTATTTTCTACAATAAAGTTCTAGCCATATAATTATAGAAAAATCACAAATTTCACCTTGAATGATATTGATCTTTTTTATATATATCTTTTTTTTTTCTTTAAATTGTTGTTATCAATTAAAAAAATAATGATAATGAAGAAAAAAGTGATTACTTTGAGCCTAAGAAGACCATGTGGGTACATTTCATTAGACATAAAACGAGTGGGTTTCTAATTATATATTAAGCAAATATTCTTTCAACTTTGTAGTCATATAATAATCTCATTGGGGGTGAGAGAGCATTGGTAACATAATTAATTATATTGTTAACAAAATATATTTAGATAAATACAATTTTATACCATGTCCACGTGGTTTCACATTTTGGCAAAATTAGTCATATGTTTTTTTTTTTCATTTTTTAAATACATTGTATTTCATAATTTTTTACACTTTAATACCTTTCTAACAATTATTGTTTAAAAAATATACTTTAATGTTAAAATAATATGAATTTTTAATATTATAATTATATAATGAGTGATATATCATCCAACTAACTACAATTAACTCACAAAAAATCAAGTTTAAATATATTTTTCATTTTCCTATGAATAAAAAAATAATTTTTAAAATAAATTTATAATATTTTTAAAAGTAACCAATTAGTTAAATATATCATAAATCATCTATAGAATAAATTTATTATTAAAATTTAATATTATATCAATATTTTTTTATAAAATAATGATGATATTAATTGGAAGGGTACTAAAATATAAAAAAATATAAAATACATGGTACTTAAATATATAAAAAAATAGTTTTGCCAAAATATAAAATCACAAAATACAAAATTGTAATTATTCCTTAATTATAGAAGCAAGCTCATAAAAAAGTGCCAAGTCATGTTTATTGAAAATTGCTTCATAGATAACGATTTGTCTTCCCTTGCCATTCAAGGCAAATAATATTGTCCTACAACTTTTTTTTTTTCTTTAAAATTTTATAGTAACTACCATAAATCATAGTGACACATTGTGGTTTGTTCTTGTCTAATGATGATAACAATTGGTAAAGTAAAGTCCTTCATGAATAGTCTGAGTAGTAAAATGTGTGAATATCAAATATGGTTTGATTCTTTATTTTTATGATTTTCGCTATTGTGGTATGAAATTAAACCATCATTTTTCTGGTTTTCGCTATGGTGGTATGAAATTAAACCACTTCAACCAGCTTAAAAATATAGTAAAAAAAAAAAAAATGACATGTGAGTAGAAGCAACTTTTGGTCAGCCTTACTTATTCTATTTTATTTTTATAGCAAAACATAAAATGAAAATAGATTAATTATATTCGTTATTTTGATTTTTTATTATATAACTCACAATGTATTATACTTTTTAATAAATAACAAAATAAATTAATTATAAAATTAGAAACAATGATAATATAAGTAGGTTATCAACAAATCGAGCCAAACTAAATTTTAACTAGTTCGAACATAGTTTATTTATTAATGAGTTAAGTTCATTGTATCATTTGTTGTTTGCAAGTTTAAATTTTTTTAAATACAATTTATAAATTAAAATTATTCATTAAAAATTTTAAATAAATTATAATATATTTAATAAAAAATATAATTTTATTTTAATAATATATTTAAATATTTTTGTATTTATTATAAGTAAAATTTTATATATTATAAATCTAATATCAAACTATTAATACATTAAAATTATGAGATAATTTGCGAGATTTTACAAGCCGAACTTACCATCGAGTTTTATATAGTTAGATTTTAACTTGTTATCAAACGAGTTTTGATATATAAGATCAAATGAATTTTTACTGAATTAAATTTTGGGTAACTCATAATCAATTTGATTTGTTTATGACCTAATATAAGAGGAATATTGTTTTGGTTACAAATAAATGAAATAACTTATATGGGTCATGAATTATGGGTAGGGGTGTACAATCGGTCGGTTCGGTCGGTTTTGGTAGATTTTTCTGACCGAACCGAAATAACATAATATAGTTAATTGAAAACCGAATCAATACTAAAACCAAACCGAACTGAAATTTTTAAAATTATTAATTATTTTTGTATTTTTACATTAAATTATTATATATTTTTTTTAAAAATTTGAAAAATATAAAAATAAAAATTCGGTTGGTTTGGTTAATTCAGTTAACTAAATTTTTTATGTACAAAACCGAACCAAATTTTGATTCAATTCGATTCTAAAAAATAAAAAATGCTGAAAAATCAAACCGAATTGGATCAGTTCCATCATCTCGGAAGCCATACATATCCCTTATTATGGGGATGAAACAGGCCATAAATTCCATGGAAACTATACTGCATTTGCATTAATCCATTTTGTTGAACTCTAGACTTGTAACGAATGACAATGGCCCAAAAAATGTGTAGAAAATAGTCGGAAGACAAGGAGCAACCAGAATTTAAACTGATAGCTTTTGCTCTTGTTGAGTTTGTAAGGCCCAGGCTCAGTTTAACACAACTTTTTTTTTAATCAATTTTTTTTTTTTTTTCTAAAAGTTACCTCTCCAAAACTATATTTTAAGAAAGAAAAGAATAGCTTTCTCTAACTGCCAAACTAACTCCAAACAAACTTACTAATTCATATGCTTAAACTCTTATTTTAAATAATTTGAACATATCTTAAGAAATTAATATTTTTTATTGAAGGAGTAATTCATATCATTCTTTTATCTATTTGTATGACCATATTTTTTTTTGCCAAAATCACATATAACCAGGGTTTAATAAATTCTAATCAGTCTAATTTAATTTAATTTAAATAGGTTCATAAGAACGATAAAAATTTCTTGATAAATTAATTTATATAATAGTTCGAATTTGAAATGTTGTTTAAATAAAAATAATCTATGTTGTTCGATACTTTCATTTTTTAACAAGTTACAATTAGAAACCAAAATTATCATTATTCATGATACTTTTAATCTTAATATAAATGTTAAAAATATAAAATTCAAAATTTTGCAATAATATATTATTAGAATATTTGAACTAATATTACATATATTAATAACATTTTAGTAAGAAATGTAAAAATTGCGTTTTACAAAAAAAAAAAATCTACACAAAAACACAACACATTTACTTTCAAATTTTAAAAAACTCTCAATGTGAAAATTCCTGTTAATTTTAGGAATAGGAATAAGGCAAAATCCAAATCGAACTATCCAAGCCATAAAAGGATCCAAATCCCAATCCAAGTCATGAACTTCTTAATACCAGTAACCAATCATAACCATTCTTTTCTTTACAAACAAGACAGCCTCTCTCTCTCTATATATAAACCCTCTCCGTTACGTGTCATCTGCAACAACCAAAAACCGTTTCTTCAAAGTCTCTCTTTCTGTAACCAAATCGAGCACTCGACAATGTCTACTCAAGCTGAATCGTCCGATTCGTGAGTTCAACTCGTCCGATTCGTCGATTTCTTTTTCTAAACTCAAAATTTTCGATGTTAACGATGCTGCGCTGCGTTTTGTCTTTGTATTTTGC
>CATIWO010180724.1:0-24759 GCA_949673435.1 Macaranga tanarius
GTAAAAATAATTGTTACCCTTAGATTCACTAATATAAAAGATGGCAAAAGAAGCTCACTTTGAAAGCAATGGCACTGGTAGAGATTGGATACTACTGACTTTTAAAAATGTCCAAAATTAGCTAATTAAACAGCTATAAAATTTTTTTTAGAAATATGAAAATTACAGTTAAATATAATCTATAACTATGTAAATTACAATCATTGGAAATTGTAAAAGTTAAAGTTAATTTATAGGTTATTTACAAATAAAATCATGACTTTCGTGATTTTAGCGTTTTAATCACATCTTTTCAAGTTTGGCAAAATAAAACACCACCTTATAAATCTTGGCAACTCGGAACACCGGTAGAAATTCCGGCTGCCACGTCAGAAAGTTATCACCGGAATTTTCTATCGGTGTTTTGAGTTGCCAAGATTTATAAGTTAGTGTTTTATTTTGCCAAGTTTAAAAAGATATGATTAAATTGCTAAAATCGCTAAATGTCATGTTTTTTTTTGCAAATAACCCTTCTTTTTATTATCCTCATTTCTTGTTATTGAGTGTGTTAGCTAAACATTTCACTTAAACACCTTTCAATTTGCTATTGTTTTTGAATTTCCTATAAACCACATATTAGCCCTATTCACCCCCTATGGCTTTTCATGTCTGCTGATCATAGTTACAAAACTTTTTTTTGTGTTGATTTAAAAAAGTCAAGTACTATATTTATAAATTTGTTGGTTGTTAATAGTTATAGCTTTATAGGTCAAACTTGAAAACAAATATTATATGTATTAGGCCTTAGGCCATATTTTTTTGTAATAGCTTGGGTGATTTAAATGTATAAATTTATGGGTTAAGCCCAACACTGAATGAAATATATTTATATTTTCCTTTTTTTGAGCTCCAATAATATATCCTATAGTATTATGACCAATTAAAGTGTTCAACCCGATTAATCGAACTAATCAACCCGATTTTTTTCAAACCCGAACCGTTGATTCTATTAAAAACTTTTCAGCAGTTTAGTTCTATTTTTATATAACTAAAAACTGCTCAAATTTATCTATTTCCCACCCGATCCGACCCAACCTGCCCAATGCACAACCCTAGTCGTTATTATGCCATTTTGAGAATATTAAAATACTCATCCTAATATAGTTTCAAGAATTAGTCTTAAATCATCTTTGGTCCCAAAGAAAACTGAACTTTAATCATTTTTTTTTTTTTTATAATTTGATGTGTCATTTTGATTAGTTGAACATTTAAGGTAGCAACATTTATAGGATCTTTATTCTTATATTTTGATACATATACAAACTTTTTAATCAGGATTTGGTCTTGGAGATTGAGACTAAAAAAATGTCGTAAGCCTTAATTTCTTTATTTAGTATTATGTCCCAAACTCTTTGAACTTTGGAGATTTTAATTATTTTAAAATATATACACATATTATAAGAGATAGATTAAGTTCAGGTATGTAATTGCAAATTATATATATATACACACACACACACATATGCATAATTCCTTCTCCTTTGTGTTTTATTTAACACAACCTCTCTCTTTTCTTTGAGCAATAACTGTCTAGAGTTTATCTTAAATGTTGCCACCTCATTTTAATTTTGACAGCTAATGTAAACCTTCCTTCCTAGCTCCCCATAGTTTTCTTTTATTCTCTTTATAATCATTTCTTAACTCCCTTTTTATTCTATTTTGTCCAATTGTACTTGACTTTGTTTGCAATCGCATCCCTTTCCTACTTTTTTACTTTAAATTAATATTTAATGAAATAATACTTATTATTAATTATTATTTTCGAATTAGCCTTTCTGAGGACATGGATGTTATAACAATATCCTAAAACATAATAATTCAAGACCTAATTGATATGAAGAGAATAAAAAATCTAAGAAAAAGACCTCACACCAAAGACGACCAACTTGTAGAACAAACAACATCTCCTCCAAGTTGCCAAAATCTCTAAAAAGTAAAATATTACGAACCTTTCAAAACTCTACATCTAGCTAGTATAAGGGTGGAAGATGAAAGGGAACAACAAGGACACATTTCATATGTTGATTATGAACAACCAAGTAATGTCAGCCTCCCCATTTTAAGTTTGAAGTGCTATAATGAAGTTAATATTGGGACTTTTTATGCATGTATTAGCTAGATGAGAATAATAAACTATTATTTTATTATTTGGCTAAGTAGTATGAGAAATATTGAATTGTTCATGTAGCCTTTTTGGCAAAATTTTGAGTTTTTTTATTTATCATTAACTTCTGAATTATTAGCAGTCATTACTCATTTTAACATTTTTGTTAAAGTTCTGAGATGCTTAATTTTTATTATAATATCATTTGAAAAAAATGAGTGATCTGGTAAGGACAAAAAACCTTTATAAAGATGGCGGTCTCAGCAAAAAAGGGAAAAAAATGAAAAAAAAAGAAAGAAGAAGAGAGAAAAAAAAAAGGAAAAAAGAGAGAGAGACTGACTAGACTAGGTATGAAAATCTCTAAAAGGGGATGCCTAAGGAAAAAAGGGAAAAATAAAAATATAAAATGATACAATATAAGGCATGTACTTGAATAATAACTAAGTAAGCATACTTGTTATACTTGATTCCATCTTAGTTGAAATGAATCATCCTTTGATTTTGAAGTTACTAATTCATCTTCAGATGCCATTAGAGATTGCAAGTAGAATCAACACACTAGGAACTAAACTCATGATCTTCCAATAGCATTTTGGGTAAAGTAGTAGTCAACTTTTTAGCAAGAGTAATAAGAGCATTGACTATATGGTAGCTTATCCGAAATATGGGGGCGTGCTTAGTATATTTATGGGCTCGCATGTAGAGATGTCCTTTTTAGCAACTAAATGCACCAAGTGTGCTATAATACTAAATTCTCCAACATAGAATCATAAAAGGCTCCATGGGTGCACTAAACCACATATGCAGTATGACTCCGAAGTATGCGAATTAGAGACCTTCTAAACCATCCAATAAGTATTGCTAATGTTCCTTTGAAAATCTCTAAACAATTATCCTTTTTTAAAACCCGTGTATACCTAGGACCATCCACGACCCAAAGCTTGCCTTCAACGAAAGCCTTCATTCTCGGCCAATCTTTAACAAAAGGCCACTTTTTTCAAGCAAAACCTAAATCAGTAAAACCACATTTCTCAATAAAGGTTTAACACAGTTTTCCAACGATAAATAATAAAAATTCACCATCTCTACAAGTTAAGGTCCATTTCCAAGAAAAAGACCTCATTAAACTATTTGACCTACCATGCGCCCGACTCTATGCCAATTGACTATTTAATAGCCCATTGAGAGATTATTTTAACGTTTTTTAATTTTTATTTCTTTAAATATTACAAATTTTTTTATTGGTTGTTCTCAAATTATTTTTTGGTTGTTTTCTAATTGTTTTATGGTTGTTTTAAGGTTGAGTGAGGTTGTTTTAACATTAGTTATTATTTTTTAGTTGCTGAAGGTTGTTTTAATTTTTTGAATTGTTTTATTTCTTTAAATATTATAATTTTTTTTGGTTATTCTCAAATTATTTTTTTATTATTTTCTGATTATTTTATGGTTGTTGAATGGTTATTTTGATGTTGTTTTGATGTTATTTATTATTTTTAGTTACTGAAAGTTGTTTTGAGGTTGTTTTAGTTTTTTTTTATTGTTTTTATTTTTTTAAATATTATAAATTTTTTATTTGTTGTTTTTAAATTTTTTATTTGTTGTTTTCTGATTGTTTTGTAGTTGTTGAATGGTTGTTTTTAGGTTATATGAGATTGTTTTGATGTTATTTATTATTTTTTAACTGCTGAATGTTGTTTTTTAGGTTGTTTTGTTTTTTTTTTATTGTTTTATTTCTTTAAATATTTTAAATATTTTATTTGTTGTTCTTAAATTATGTTTTAGTTATTTTCTGATTGTTTTATGGTTGTTGAATGGTTGTTTTGAGGTTATGTGAGATTATTTCGACGTTATTTATTATTTTTTAGCTGCTGAATGTTTTGTTTTTGATGTTTTTTATAGTTTTTTTTAATTGTTTTATTTCTTTAAACATAACAAATTTTTTAGTGAATGATTAAGTTAAAATTTTTAAAAAGTAAAATATATGATTTTTTTAATAAATAAATTTAATACAACATGAAATATGGTTTCTCTGTTTTATACTTTGTAAAACAGAGGTAAATAGAAATACTCAAATTGTTAGTCTCAGGTTATTTTTTGGTTGTTTTATGATATTTTTAGTTGTTTTCTATAATATTTTTGGTTGTTTTGAATTGTTTTTTTATGACTTTATTTTTCATTATTTTATTTCTTTAAATATTACAGAATTTTGAGTAGATGATTGAGTTAAGATTTGTAAAAGTGAAATATATGTGTTAGAAATTATTTTGTATTGGGTTTCTTTAGGAAGTATTAGAGATTATGTATTATTAAGATTTGGTAGAAGCGCTATAGATAATATAGGTAACTCAATTGTTTTGCATTTGAATTCTTAATTTGTAATTTGTTTTGCATTCTGTTTGGTGTTGTATTGGATATACCGTAGTTTTGCGCAAAAAATACCGTATTTTTAAATTTTTTTTACAAAATTAACTGTATTTTTAATATTATTTTCTATTTTAGTTTATTTTTAAAAAATCTCAACACTTTTTTTTTAGAGAAATAAGACTTATTATAGCTGAATACTCATGCAGACAATGACTGACTAGAGAAACCTAGTGTACATACTTTTATATACACCCTTATTTTGGCAATGTTAAATTCAAAAATCCTGTCTCGCAGCGTATGGCTTGGGACTGCCCATAGCCCAGATCTCAACACTTAAACCATACTTATTTATGCTTATTAAAAAAAATCACACTCATTAATTCATTATTGTGTGCGAAAAGCCAGCCCAAATGTGCAAATCCAGCCCATTCGTATCAGAACTCTTTCACCCTTTTAACATTTTTGGGTGAATTACTACTTATCCAATTTGTCAAATTACATTATTTTATTTTTGATATTTGAAAAAATATTTATTCATTCATGACATTTACTTCTTATTATATTACTTCATTCCTATAGAAGGACTAATTAGTGCTAAAAAAAATAAATGTCAGAGAGGAATAAATATTTTTTCAAAGGGAAAAGCTACATGTCTCTGCCCGAGACATGCACAGTGTGTCTCGGGCAGAGCAAATGATAAATTTGCTCTCGGGGAGAAAAAAATTTTTAGGGACAAAAAGATAATTTTACATATAAAATTATATTTTAACCCCAATTATATTATCTCTGTAAAATGGAGGGATCAAACCAGTAATTTTCTCGATCGGACACAATCCTGGACCGAGATATGTATCATTTCCTTTTCCAAAATGTCAGGATAAAAGTAGTGAAATATATTAAACCAATACTAATTCACCCAACATATTTTTGCTCTTATTAAACTGTACTGTCAGCTCTGCAATTGTTCAACACTTTTGAACCAGCTCCTCTCGCCTAGCCGCGCGCTCACACCTCTCTATACTCTTACAGAATAAGCAAAAACCCCAAATTAACCTGATTTCACCTCGTTTTCTTATAGTCCATTTCTTTATTCTGTTGTGAAATCTTTGTTAATGCAAAGAAGAGTTGCAAGAGGCAACAAGAATTTGAGCTTATGCTGAATCCAAATGAAAATTTAGTGCCAAAAGGTTAAATTTTGGGTGATTTTGAGATAAGCTTCACTAGAAATTTAATTAAAGATGAGAGAAGACCAAATAGAAAAGCTTCGAGGTGTGGTGCGTGATTGTGTGAGCAAACATTTGTACTCGTCGGCCATCTTCTTCGCAGACAAAGTTGCTGCTTTCACCAATGATCCTGCTGATATTTACATGCAGGCTCAAGCTCTCTTTCTCGGCCGCCATTATCGCCGTGCCTTTCACCTCCTTAATGCTTCCAAGATTGTCCTCCGTGACCTCCGATTTCGATACCTCGCTGCTAAATGCCTTGTAATCTCTATCTTTTTTCCATTTTTTTTGCTTAAATTCAAGGTGTAGGGTTTATAATTTTGAATTGTTTTAAAATCTTATTTGTTTCCTTTTTCAATTTTATTGTTAGGAGGAGCTGAAGGAGTGGGATCAGTGTCTGCTAATGCTAGGCGATGCTAAGGTCGATGACCATGGAAATGTGTTCGACACGAAAGATTACAATGCCGTGTACTTAGATAAAGATGGAGAAGATCGTGAGATCAATGTGAGTTCTTTTTATTACTGAAACTGTGTTTTATAGTTCAGGGGAACATTTTTAAACACCAGGACTTAACAATCAGTACTTGTAATCTGTTTTCTTTATTTTAAATATCATTTAAAAGTTAAGTGCTTAAATACTTGGTCAACTTTTAGTAAGAAAATGGAGACCCACAAGAATTTTAAATGGAACTTGTCTATTGAGATTATTTAGATGTTATTTTCAAGTTAAACCCATTGAATGTTATTGTTAGAGTCAGGTTGAGCAGCTGGGGTCTTTGTATACTATTTGCAAGCTGTCTATATCTGATGAAAAGCTAGCTAGAGCTACGATTAGTATGAGTTGAAGTTGATAGTGAGATTTATTTTATTAAAATTTGGAGTAACTTCATTATTGGTTTTACTGCTTGTGTACCTTGGAGTTTGTGAACAACATTTGCATATTTCATTTCTCAGGGAGTTTGTGAACAACATTTGCATATTTCATTTCTCAGTTGTGGTTAGCATGTGAGAAGCATTTCATGAGCACATATAGCTTCAGGAATGCATTATTGTCACTAAGATTTTAGTTAAATGTTTTCTTTTAATTCCAACAGATATCTTCCGCAATATGTTTTCTAAGAGGTAGGGCTTATGAAGCCCTGGAAAATCGTGCCCAAGCTCGACAGTGGTTAGTCTTTTTAGGCATCTTATTTATCAAATGATACTTTTTTCTTTTTGTTTATTTTGTTTTTCTTACTTTTGCACAATCACGGATGCCTTATGCGTAGACTCTTGTAGGAAAGAAACACATTACATGTGATTTGACTTGTTAGTTGTTACTGTATAAGAGAATGAAATATGTCCCTATTCTTAATAATTGAAATAACAAAGAAACAGAAGCATGCTATGCTCCTACATATTGACATTAACACATCTTAAATCAGTTCTGTGTGCTGAATATCAACAAATTCAGCTTTTTCCTCGAAGGGAAATTTAACCTCATGTCTCCTGACCTCGAAATGTACATTGGAAATATGCCATCCATGTTGATGTTTCTGAGGCAACAGATTTTTTTTTTTTTTTTAATTTATTGAGTAATGTAGTCAATTCTATGAAATATAGTATTTACATTTTTTGGAGGTAGCTGTTAATGCTTTGTGTAGGGTGATGGGAAAAGAAGGAATGACCTTATTCTGTCGGGAAAGGGGGAAGAGATTAATTAGAGTAGCCTTCTCTTGTTTGGGAGAATGATTGTAAATGAAGTTAAGTGTCATTTTGTAGGATTTAAAGGCTAATATAAATGAAAAAGAACTTGTAAGAAAATCATGTGGTTGTATGTTCTTAATTGATTGTCTTCAAGGTTTCTAAATGTGATCATGGTTTTTCTAATTGTAAGGGCTTATTTCTGAATTGATTTTCAATGTTGAGATCAAATATCAAAAATGAGCTTTCCTGTTTTGATTAATGATTCCTAATGACAAGTTGCTTTTCATGAAATGGACAAAACCTGATCTTCTGTTTTCCAGTAAGATCTGAGTTCTTGCTACAAATTGATTATTTCACCCCTTTAGCTTCATTTTTTTTTTCACTTCAAATTTTCGCCATAAACTTAAATTGTTATTTCTGACACGTAATCTAATTTCCCACATATATTCCTCCCTCATTAGCAATTCATGAAAGCTGTTCTGTATTAGAATACTGTTAGATCATAGAGAATTATTCAAGCAAAAGCTTGAGGTGAATAAATGCTATATACTCAACAATAAAATTGTGGCTGGTGCACAAATGTGCACATCATGGTGCTTCTGAGTTTTCAGGTAATTCATCTAGTTGTTACAACAGCACTGACTATTTACGTGGTTATTTCAACTAGATTTGTTAAGGTTAGGCAATTACTGCCTAAATTTAGAAACACATTACTGAAAAATTCAATTTTCAAAATTGGAGATCCATGGTTTCTTTTTCCCTGCCATGTAAATTTTCTGTATCTCTACATATTGATTAGATAGCATACATCATTTTTTCTGTCACTTTTCTAGTGTGTTTGTTTCCTTTTGCCAATTAAATTTTCTTTTTGGTCAATTTTCTCAAGTTTCTCACCAAAAAAAGCCACATGTTCTTGTTTGAGAGCTTATTTGGTCTCTTCTATTATGTTGATTGAAGGTACAAAGCTGCTATCAAGGCTGATCCTTTATGTTATGAGGTATGTTATCTATTATCATAGTTCTCAGTTTGGAGTATGAAATAATTTATGCAACAGGAGCCTTTTGCTTCGTAGCATTTGTGGCCGCAGAAGGCAATGTGCTTGGCTATCCCTATAAAATTTGTTTACTCGTATTAGGAACTCAATAAAGAGCTTTCTTTCCTTATGATTAAATCATTTTGAATTTTTCCCTTGTTCTTTCTAGCATAGTATTGTGTCTTATGACGGACAGGAAGTGAATGCTTTTTTTATGTTTTTTTGATTGGAAAGGATAAAATTATTTTATGTTTATCTTTTGTCAGGCTTTGGAATGCCTCGTTGAAAATCACATGCTTACATGTGAAGAAGGTAAAATGTCTCCATCTAAAATTTTCAATTTTCTTTGTTTTTGGTACTCTGTAGGCTATTTATTTTAATTGTTTTATTTGGAGAAAACTTCAATAGGCTCTGGTCTAGCATTAACTGAATGCATATGAATTCGACTGGTCATTGCCCTTTAATTTTTCTTTAGTTTTTTTTCAGATGATCTAGCGCTCTGATTTATTAGGTTTTCTACTGAATTACAGAAACAAGTCTGCTTTCAACACTGCAATTCGGTCCTGATGAAGGCTGGCTGTCTTTGTTCTATTCCTGCTTGGTTAAAAAGGTACATACATTTAACTTGAATTATGTAAGAGTCAAAATGCAAACACAGAAAACAAGTTTGTCTAAATAAATGATTTCATGATATCTATTCGCCATTCGGCTTAATTATTCTTCTTTTTGCTGTGCACTAATTTTCAATTCTCTCCCCTATGGATGTCATGGTTATCCAGTATGATAAAGAAAGTATTATAGAAGCCAAATTTAGAGAGCTTGAAAAAGAAAGCAACAACAGTAGCCCTTCGAGCCCAAGTTTCATGCATACATTAAAGAATGATACCGATTTGCTTGCCTGTAAAGCTGAATACTACCATCAGTGTGGCGAATATAACAAATGCTTTGAACTAACGTCTATGTAAGTTTATGAGTGCTTTTTAAGCAGAATATGTGCAACGTTTGTACACTGGATGCCACAGCTTATTTAATTTTTATGTTTTGATTAAATAGACTACTTGAGAAGGACCCTTTTCATTTGAAAAGTACATTGGTGCATTTAGCTGCTGCTGTGGAGCTTGGAAATTCAAATGAGCTGTATCTTATGGCATGTAATTTGGTGAAGGATTATCCTCAAAAGTGAGTTTTTTTTCCTAACCTGTCTTTCTTTTTTTTTTTTTTTTTTTCATTTTGTTTTCTTAAACATTTCTATGTAATAGGTACAATCAGAAATGAGTTTTTTTTTTTTTTGTTGTTTGCTCTTTATGCTTACTTTTTCTTTCTTAATAAATGAATCAAGCATAATCTGCGACAGGAAATAATGCTTACCACCGCGATAGCGATGCATGATTCATTGTAAATACAATTAGGTCACAATCTTCACATATGTTGCTATAATTGTGACTTGGGTATTATTAGTAAATATTAACGCAAATTAATGAACGATATAGCAATAAATATATTGTGATATGACCTTCTAAATTGCACTGTTTCATCCAGTGAACATTGCATGTGGAATGTCGGATAGTTCACCAAATTTCCAAGAGTTAAATCATGAGAAAAGAGCAGAAAATGCTATATATAAACTAGATAGAAGCAAAGATGATGTTTCCCAAATTAGTTAAGTAAGAAAAGTAAAGAAAGAGAAATTCTGTTTTGATGTTCTGTTTAAAGGTGGTGATTGAATGATAGCTTATGGATGCTTACTGAATTAGAATTTGTTGCTGAAACAGGAACACGCACACAGCGTGAGAGGGAGAGAGATAGGAGATTCTGTTCTTTGGATCTTTCTATGATGTCCTTGAAAATTATTGATTATTTGATTTTTTTTATTCAAGCACTCACTATATTGTGCACAAAGTCATTTACATATTTGGAATTCTGTTCTTTTAGGGCTCTTTCATGGTTTGCTGTTGGTTGTTACTACTATTGTATCAAGAAGTATGACCAATCACGGCGCTATTTCAGGTAAACTCAACCCTGGTCTGGATAAATGTGAGATATCTGTAATTTTGAAACTCAATCTCGTGAGCTGGCTCGAGTCAAATAATTTGAAACTTGAACTTGGCTTGCCAAGCTACTCGAGTAGCTTGAGCTTGAGATTGACCCATCAATCTCGAGTATTTTTCAAGCCTATTCTGAATAGCTTGTGAGCTGTCTTGACCTTTTTACACTCCTAGCTGGCTCCAACTAGCTTGGGAAGGTGTAGTGAGTTGAATTGGGTTACTGTAAATTGGGATGGACCATCAAATGCATTGCTTATTGATAAGTCAAGTATTTCCCATTTACTTGATTGGGCTTTTGCAAAATATTTTATTTGAATTTTTTGGCTGAAACTGGGTAATGGATTTGTTGTCTGCACTACATGGTCAATTTTGTCAAATTTTGCATAGCATGTTTTATCTACATGGCTTTTATGTAATCTTTGTTATTCTATGAAGTTGATATGATTTGGTTTTGTTCTTCCTATACTGCAGCAAGGCTACAAGTCTAGATGGAACCTTTGCACCTGCTTGGATAGGATATGGGAATGCTTATGCTGCTCGAGAAGAGGGTGATCAAGCAATGTCAGCATACCGCACTGCTGCTCGTCTATTCCCTGGGTAATTTATCTCATTACTTTATTATCGTTTTATGACTTTCAAAACTAATTGAATTTGTTGCTATACTGAGCAATGCAATGAAAACTGAGGACACATTTGCTTTTGTTGTTCTGGGTTTGTCTTGTTTGCACTCTCTGTTCTCCCATCTCATATTTTCTCTTTCTCTAGCTTCCTCCCTCTCTCCCACACCCTGACTTTCTCTCCCTTCTTTTCTGAACATCTGCTTGTTTGTAGCGCGTTCTTTCTATTCTACTAATGGAGTTCATCATGTTCACCTAGGAAGAAACAGGTGGGCGGAATTAAGTTTTCAAATATAATTACTGAATGTGGTACTATTTTAACTTGCAAGACATCTTCTTATTGCTTAAACTTGTCAAGTTGTTGGCTTTCTTTTTTGTTTTTTATTATCAGAGTCTTGGTAGGCTGAGGTGATCAAAGGTAAGTTCTGTCCGCTGTGACTTGGACATCTTGGGTGAAAATCAGTACCAGCCTCCATGCACTGCAAGGGTAGGCTGTATGATTTAACGGTCTCACAAGTCAATGATGTAGAAAGTCGTGTGCACTGGCTCATCATTTTATATTATAAGTTATAGACCGTATATTCTTGGTCTTGGTAATTTGTGGATATGGATCTGAATAGTTGTCATAGGCTTGACAAATGAGAACCTTCTACATTCAAAATTTTTTTAGAAGTTCATTAAAAATTCAATAAACCTTTTTTGTTATCTATTAAAATATAATGTGTTTTTTGTTATTATCTATTTGTCATTAAGGTCGCAGTTAGTGTTAACTTTTTTTCAAAAGTGAGTGGAGAGAGACTAGAGATAGGAAGGTCTTTTATGCATTTGTGGTGGAGTTTATATGTCTCTTTGGTCGTAATCTATTATACTTTGTTGGGAATTTACCAGGTTTTGTTTAATTGGGGTCAACAGAATTTTGAGATCTCCAATTTTGGAAAACAGAAAAGATATCCCCACCTCCCTGTGTAAGGGGAAACAAAAGCATCCCAGAAATGTACTTTAAATTTTAAACAAATAATGTTGTTCTAGTGAAAGAAAAAAAGAGAAAACTTTAAATAACAAGGTAGTTTATGCTTTTTATTCATCACAGGCATGCAAATAGTGATAATGACAGTTTTATTATATTTATTTTTGAAGTTATGGACTTGGAAGTCCACTTGTTATTCATAAATTGTCCTTTTACAGGTTGAATCTTGACATTCTGTTGTTCCAGGTGCCACTTACCAACTATGTACATTGGGATGGAGTACATGCGAACCCACAGCTATAAGCTTGCTGAGCAGGTAACTTAGTGACTTCTGACCACTTTCTAGTTCTATATTTTTGTTTTGCAGAATATTGGTTAATATGTGTTTTTGTGATTTACATGACTTTTGGTTGATTTCTTTGTTTAGCATTAGCATTAGGTAGAAATGCCACATGGATATGGCATTGTCAATTAGGAAGTTGTGCTCCTATTATACCACTGATATCTTCCAAGTGATTACTTTTGTTGTTGAACTTCAAAAGTAAGGATTACTTCATGTATTTTTGGGAGAGGACATGTATGTTTATATGAAAGTTATGTGATTTTTGGTGTTTGCATTAACTATCAATACGTGATTTCTTTTAACAAAGATAATGGTTATGATTAGTGGTTAATGCTATGTGGATTTGATAGACAATTTGGTGCAGGACGCTAGATGAACGTCAAACCAATGCATTCATCTTTTTATTGAGGTCCTATATTGAAAGAGACTTTTCAATCTGCAGTTGAAAAAAAAAAGACTTGCTATATGTAAATAGCAATTTATGCACAAAATTGCTTATCTTTTAAAAAATAGGTTGATTTAGAGTTAGGAGGATGATATATATGCACAATTTGACAATCAAGGGAGGTTTACAATGCCTTTTTTGCCATATGATGCTGCTGGGATTGATCCCATCAATTTGGCCTTCTCTGATTTAGTCTTTTAGAATTGTTTGCTGCAGGATCTTACAATCATCTTTTTCCATTTTGGATGATGCCTCGTATGGTGAGAGAAGATTTGACTACTCTTGAACTGAAATGATAATGAGATAGCAGAGGAATCTGCAATTAAATTGGCATGTCCAGAAGACCTGTTTAATTAGCGTAGTAGTTAGTTCTTATGCAACCACTGAAGGTGAAAAAATTTATTTCATAGGAATGTGACTACTCCATGTTTTGAACTATGCAATAGAGATTTCTAATGAGGTTAATTGCTTTAGAACAAAGGAAACTGATTATGCTTTATAATGCATGAGATGCTAATGCTATATGCTTTGGGGCAGAGGTTTCAAAAGACCTAAATGTTTTAATTATAGGTCCATGGAAAATTTATTAGTATTGCAACAGAGACTAGCCTTCTAAATATCAAAAGCAAGCATAGCACATAGACTGATTGCAAAATTTATCATTGACTGATAATTGTATTCAGTTGTAAGATACAAGATGATTTTGAACAAAAATGCATATAACAATGCATTATTTCTGAAGAAGACTCCTTGATCTTGCCCTTGAAGGTGATGTGATTCCTAGGCTGCAAATAAAGAAAATAACAATCACTGTTTTGCTTTATTAATTTTTGTATGTCTGCCTTGGACATCCATTGACAACTTTGGTGCTAAGTATACAATAAATCATGTTGAGCTTTATTCTTCTTTATTTCGATGCTGAAGTGCTGTTTTTTCTTTTTTTCCTGTCCATTTTTTAGGGTTAGACAATTATGGCTATGTTCTGTGTTCTTGATCAGTCTTTGCACTTTTTTTTACGGATCTGAGTTTTTTCTTTTCCAGTTTTTTATGCAGGCAAAGACAATTTGTCCTTCAGATCCTTTGGTATATAATGAATTGGGTGTTGTTGCTTATAACATGAAAGAGTACGTATTGTTCTACTTTTGTAATTATGACATAGTTGCAATCACCAGCAGAACCACCATTACCATTTATTATTCTTGGAGATTGGAAATTCTTTCACCAATAGGACATTGTTTCCATTTTAAATACTTATCAATTTCTCAATTTTTTTTAGAATAATGA
This sequence comes from Macaranga tanarius, assembly GCA_949673435.1. Taxonomy (NCBI): domain Eukaryota; kingdom Viridiplantae; phylum Streptophyta; class Magnoliopsida; order Malpighiales; family Euphorbiaceae; genus Macaranga; species Macaranga tanarius. The sequence goes on from CATIWO010180724.1 coordinate 14,151, forward strand.
AATGCATTTTTGAAAAAATTGTTATTATTTAATGCTTTATAATTTCAATTGTGAAAGCATGCTTGTATTTTAAGTAATAGGCCACAAAAAATCTAAGGTCTTTCTAGTTAAACTGTTTTGACTTGCATAATTTTACACATCCAGGTATAATAAGGCTGTGCTGTGGTTTGAGAAGACTTTAGCACATGTTCCATCTTTAAGTCAGTTGTGGGAACCAGCTGTGGTGAATCTTGCCCATGCATATAGAAAGTTAAAGTATGTAATACTGTTACTTTTCTTTGTTGTTTCTTGCCTTCTTGATTTTGGAAAAAAAACTCAAATTAGTCCCTGAACTTTTAGCCCAGGGCTAGCTGAAATAGTACACAACTTGGTAATGTTGGAGTAATTAACCACAAAATTCAGCAAGTGAACTGCACATGCAGAAAATATAGAAGGAATTATGAAGTTTATAATCTTTAAAGTCAAAATATCTTGTAATTGATTTAATAAAATTGGCTCATCTCTTTTCATAAAAAATTGTATTGAAATTATCCATATCTCTTTCCTCAGTTTATATTATCTCCCAATTCATGTTCTTATCCAATCTGAAACCTTAACCACCACGTGCTCTCCTCCTATTACTACTAAAACCACCATCACTAGCCTTATCTATCCTCACTAGCATTATTTATTCTCACTAATATCATTCAATGTTGAGTTGGGTCTCTGATGTTTTTATGTTAGTAGCCTATTTTTGTTAGAATTGGAAAAAAAAAAAAAAAAAAACCAATAGTTGCAGCCAATAAATCAGCTGCAAGTTACCACTGAAAAGATGAAATTTTGATTTTTTTTTTTTATTATTATAAATAAATGTTCTATTATTAAAAGGAAGTATTTGACTTTTTGAATTAATACAAAATATTATTTTATGACTAAATGAGGAGCTTGTAGTGCACTACTGTAACTGCTGACTAAATTAAACCATAGTTACCAAGTTATGTACTATCTTGGCTATGAAGGTCAAAACACAGGAATCTAAGCCTGAGCTAAAAGTTCAGTGGCCAATTTGAGCTTTTGTCCTTTAGATTTTTCAGGATGTACAACATTGTTGCCTTGTTCTTCATCCTTTTCTCCTACTAAATGACCAAAAGGCTGTTCTCAACCTTGAGTGTCAAAATAGTATTTCTTTATTTAGGGATGATATGCATACTTTTTCAGGCCACAGGCAGCCTGACTATGAAGTAAATGCAGTTTAGGCTTCTTTTTTTTTTTTTTTTTCTTTTCTTTAACATGTATCTGTAGAATAAAGATGAACTAATTTTTCTCTATTATGGCATAATAATGAATGGGATTTGGAAGTTATTCAGAAATTTTTACATTCTATAGCAATCTGAGTTATGTTAGGCGTAAATGTATTCTATTTCAGTTGTTGACACCGAAAAAAAGAGCAATGTAAACTAGTTATCTTGGTAAATGTCTGAATTTCAAACTACATGTTTATTTTCTTGAGAATATCTCAATGAAAATTTTAAGCTATATTGGATAATTTGATGAACATTTTTACTGTATGGTATTTAGAACTATAACATTTATGCTCTCTATTCTTATGTTCCTGTGAATCTTTTTTCTGCAAGAAAGTTTTAAGAGCCAATTTAAATTTAGTACAAACCTTGGTAGAACTGCTAGTCAGAGCATAGTGATATCCCAAATGCCATTGATTGATTGGATTGAAGGAGGATCAGGTACCCCTTCATCTTTCTTAGGGTGTTCATGAATAGGGATAAAAGCAAGAGGGGTACTATAAAAAAACAAAAGAAGAAAAAGAACAGGAATTTTGAAAGTTTGTCTTTCATCTTCAATACCTAGAGTTTTACCACTTATAGTTTTGGATCTTAAGAACTGAAATACCTTTTCAGAAAGACCAAAGTGTAGATTTTCCTTAAAAGAACATCAAGATGTATTGCTGCTTGTCTATTCAAAAAGACTGTCGATATGGAGGTTTATGGACTTATCATCCTTGGATTTCATTCTTTTATCTCCTATCTCCGAATTAGATTTTCTTAGTTGAATAAAATGCTATTGATTTAACTCTGGATGCCTTTAGTCTTCTTCATTATGGAAATATATATTTTTGACACTTGTTTAACATGAATGATAAACGTGCATATATTCCAACTAATTATATGAACTTGCAATGTGTCAGGATGTACCATGAAGCAATTTCATGCTATGAGAGAGCACTTACTTTGTCAACTAGAAGTTTAAGTACCTATGCAGGCCTTGCCTACACTTACCACTTGCAGGTATCTTGAGTGTTCCTTCTAAGGATATATGTGCATACTTGTATTCTTTTTATTTCTTGAAATCTCTATTATTTATTAGCTTGTTTGAGCCACGACTAATTTTAAATGGAGAAACTATTAAGAGTAATTATGATACCAATCTTTGAATTAGTATTGAGGTTGGTTATAGTGACAGAAAATCTAAATATATTGAAGCTTAATTTATGAATAGTGCTATACTCTATTGTAAGTACTGCTTCTCAAGGACATTGATTTTCTGTTTCTCCACAATATTCATAATGAAACTTTTTAATGGCCTATATTTGTGATATGGAAGAGTCATGGGGAGAGTGGACATAATAATTTGACTTCCATATGATATGTTGAAGATTCAAAAAAAGTATATGGAAGAGAAGTACTAAGAACCTTTAGAGAATAAAAAAGAATCCCCCTATCTAAAGAATCCTTTAGGTTATGGTATCCAGAATCAAACATAAATCATGTCTTCATTTCATTTATATTCAGTTTGGCAATCAAAATAAAAGGAATGAGAATGAAGTTCCTCAAATTTAAATGTCTTTTTGTAATGTAATCCTAACTTTGAATTTGTGGAACGAAGTTCTTCAACTTTAGAATGTGTTCAATTAAGTCTTTATAATTATACACTGCAATTTTTGTCAAATAAATCTCAGTGAATGACAAACACAAATTAAAAAGTTAGGGTACTCGTGAGTGTTAGGCCAATTTCAAACTTAGTTTTTCTAGGGTGGCTTTAGTTGGAGGAGCGAGATTCTATCGAAACATGGTTAAATGATCCAAAGAAAGCAAAATGTTATGCAATCTGTAATCACTGTTCACCATTCTCTTATTTGGTGGTACACTCTAACAGAATAAAAGAGTATATATTGTTAGCTAAAGTGTCAATTTCCCCCCTCAACCTTTTGTCAAAGTTAAAATCCCCAAAATTTAGTTTCTTACCTACTACTCTTAACATTTGACAATCTGGTGGATTAGGTCCAGTATCTGATAAAATCAAATGCATGAATTACACATGCCTTCAAAAAAAATAAAAATAAACGTATTAATTTTTTCTATTTAACTTCTGTTGTTCACAAGTGGCATGTTGCACAATTAACAATGTCCATTTCTTTTTCCTCGTGTTTTTCCACCAACCCCATCAAGGTCAACCTCGATTATGCTCAGATACCTTACTGTCAAGAATTTATGCATATAAAAAATCCCTAGAACAGAAGCAACAAAACAATAAAAGACATTTACTGCGAATCAGTGAAACATACTTCTAAATAAGACAGATGAAACAGCTGCAAAATATACACATTAACCAATTCAATCACCAATGACACCAGAAAGACAGCTAAAGCCAAAGAAGAATGAAAGGGATGCTCAAGAGCTGCTGCAGAAAATAGATAATGACCTTCCATCGATGCAAAGATACCTCAAAAACACATGGTACAGGAAAAGCATAACTGGATTGTGAAAAGCTCTGAATAGACATTTTAGACTTTGATAAGTTAGGGCCATGCTTGAAAAGGGATAGCCCTATGTACTTTACTTTTGGACATCTAAGACCTCATTTCATTGAACACCTTCTTTGTTGAATCCTCCTTTGCATCAATCACCCTAAAGTTCTCATTTGTAGATCGTTGAACTGTCTGAAACTCTCTTTTTGATTTCTTCAATGTCTTCCAAGTTTTGTGCATTTCTTTGGGAACTTTGAGGATTGGTAGTAAGGGACCTTGGGGTTTGTTCATTTGAGTTGAGATTTGATTGGGAATCAGATTTTATGGTTTTGCTTTCAGGGATTGAGAGGCAGTGATATAGAGAGAGAGAGAGAGAGTTGAAAAGTAAGGTTAATGTATTTGTTTCCTAGAATTCGAGGGGGAGAGAAGATGTTGATAGAGTGAACAGAGACAAAAAAAAAATAGGAAGAGAAAAGCACATATATATATATATATATATATATATATGTATATAAAATTTCTTTGAATTGCTGTTGAAGGATTGAGTGTGTAACACATTTTCTCAAATTTGTGTGTAACTGGCCAGATTGTCGATTGGTTAGGGTAAATTGGCCAGAAAGTTGAGGATGCAAATGGACACTGATCAAAAATCAATCTAAGCTTCTTATCTGGCCCTCTTGTAATTTCGGGAAAATTATATATGCCTTGAGAATGAAGATTGATGGTGCTGGATAGGAAAACTGAAGGTCTTTCTTGAGGGGAATATTCGCAGCCCTCCAGTGAACAGAATTCAATTCTCTATTAAGACGAGTGCGTTTTGGTGCAGCAATTTGTATATATGAAGTTGTAATGTGACTGGTGCAGAAAAAATGGCAAACGCAAGAAATGAGCAAGAGGAGCTGACCACACTAAGCAATCATCACAAAAGGGATCAATTCTGATACTCTCTTTAAAGATCTGTCAGATTGATAACAGAAAAGCATTCAACAAACAAGAAAACCATGAAAATCAAAGAGCAAAAGTAGATCAATTATCGTCAATCTTGTTTTGCTGAACATATGAAGAGTTGTGTAAACACCAAGGGGGTTCTAGGGGATTTCCGGTAATAGGAAAATTTAGTGAGATATCCCTGGAGTTTTGACTTATGTGAATCACATCCAAGTCTTGGGCACAGAAATTAAGGAAATAAAAAAAAAAAAAGAAAAAGCAAAATAATATAAAAACCTAAATAAAATAATGCCAGTCTATTTTCCGATTTTTTCTTTGTTTTGCAGTTTATGTAGATGTGTGGCCTGTGGGCTTTAGCGTGCTTGTAAGCAGTCCTCTGTTCTCCGATTAGAAACAGGGTTTAAACATGGCAATTGTATGATGCCGTATGCTAGAATCTTACTATTAGTTGTCCTTTATAGAAACACTTGGACGATTTTGTACTGTTGATTCTAGTTTTCTGTTTGGAAAATAAAAGTAGAATAAACATAAGCTATAATTATTCTCTCTACTCTGCTGTAAAATTTTCCACCCCCAATGGGACCTTATATTTTCCAAGTATAGTTGACAATCAGATTTATGTGCATCTTATTTATCTTATTTATCCTTGTGCAGGATAATTTTACTGCTGCAATTACATATTATCACAAGGTTTGTAATCTGGAATTTGCTTTGCTACTCTTAGATTAATTGCATGATAGATTTGTGCATCGTCCAACTTTGCCATGGTATGCGGTGCATCCTTTCCATCTTGGCTTTTGCTGAATAAAAAGGGTTTACATCATATGCATTTGAGATGATGCTATTCTATGATGAAAATAAAGCTAGAGACCTATAGATATTGATGCATTATTCACCTGGTTTCAATTCCCTTTGAAATTTGCTTCTCAATCAGGCTCTGTGGCTTCAACCAGATGATCAATTTTGCACTGAGATGTTGAGTTTGGCCCTTGTAGATGAAGCGCGCCGTGGCATAGGCTCAAAAATTGAATTTCTCTGAAAGTGTAATATATTCTTGTTTTCATGTTGTAACTTATGTGAGCTTGTTTTGTTATGGTTGATTTGTGAGCTCTATTTTGCTTCTTATTCCTTGTATTAGCTGTAATGAAATTTTGTAAGTTGAATATTTCAACTTCAGCTGCAGGGATAAAATTTGCAATGAATTTTGAGTTTTTTTTTTTTTTCAAGGCACTTTTAACCTTGGTTCTCCTTTTTGTTTCTCAACGAAAGCGCAATTTCCACAAATCTAACTGAGCAAATATTTCTTTTTCTTTTTAATGATGGCCGAAGACATAATTACACTCCTAAATTTTACATGATTATCTTTGACATTCTTTGACTGTTGTTGACTCAATTGCAGCCCGAACCAACTGAGATCACAGGAACCGATTCCTACAGCGCTACAGGTAGCCATAGCTGGGGTTTTGGGAGGTTCTTTCTTTCTTCCCTACTTCCGCTGTCAAAGTTTTACTAGATTTTAAACGTCCATATTATTTTAAGATTACATCATAAATTTTTAATTGATAGTATTTAGTAAAGTATTAAAACGTAAACAGGATGAAATATAAAGTGCTTAAGTATTACAAAATAAATCATAAATCACAATGTCAATTTTGTCACAAATTGAAATTATAGAAATTAAAATGGTACGTTTTGTACTTAAAATGAAAATGAAATTTAAATTTCTGAAGATAAAATTTTTAAGTGACTAATATTAATATTGTCAAGCATAAATGTGTTATATAAATATATATAACATTAAATTTGTGTTTGCTGTATCAACCTCTCTCGACCCTTTCTATTGCTAAACATTAATATATGCCAAGCAACTTACTTTTCTTTTCAACCTAAAAACTTGAAACTTGATTTAAACTCGATCGAGTTTTATTTTCAAAATTTGAGGTTGATTTGATTAAATAATTTTTATATTCAAATTTGACTCGGTTCGACTTGAATAATTATTTGAAAATTTTAAAAAAATTTAAATATTCAAACTCAACTCGAGTTCGAACTCGACTCGATTCGATAAGATATTTTTATAATTATACCAAAATAAAAGGGTAAAATAATAAATGTGCACAAATTCAATTAATCTCACGAGTCTATCGAGTCAAATATTATAGAGTTTGAACTCGACTCGACAGCCTATTCGGAGTAACTTGAGCTATTATCGAGTTGATTTTAATTTTTTTTTGAATCAATCATGAATAGTTCATGAATCGGCTTGACTCAATTACACTCCTACTTGAAATTAAGGTTGCCAATTCGGTGAAGTTATGATCTTTATGAAAAATCAAGAAAGACCATAATCCACAGCCATCGAGTTGAAGAAACAGTTCACTTTCAAGGCAAAACAAGGGGAGAAAGGTTCTTCAAAAAGTTGTTCAACAGCTCGATACATCATGCATGAATACCACTTGGGAGAAAAGAATTATAATCATAATAACTATATAGTCTTTGCCATATTTTTTTAAAAAAATGAGTAAAATGGAAGATTTTGATGATAATGCGTGGACAAGAAAACAATGGAGCAACTTTTCTTTTTATTTTTTTTTACGGCAGAAGATATAACATTCAATAATTAAATTGATCAAAACATTTCGTCAGACGTTCAATTTCAAAATAGAATGCAGAAAGGTTTGCTTCTTCCATGTTGATTAAGTGGAAGAAGCGAGCTTTGTTGGATAAAAGGTATGGTGATGGGGTGTTACTAGAGATTGTTCTTCAACAAGCATCTAAATATCTAATGGCACATGAAGAGATGATATTCATGTTTACAAACATTTTGGATGGTATACATAGTTTCACCTCTAACTTTTATATAATTAACCTCAAACGCCTCTCAATTTTAACTTTTATGTATAACATTTTACTTTTTTTATCTTTATCTTATTTCACTTATGAACATATATTTTTATACATTTAATAAACTAAAACTAAAATTTTATTATAATAATAATAATAATATATTAAATTTAACAATTTATATTTCAAATATATAAATAAATTTAAGTGTGAAATATAATTATAAAAATCAAAATTAATTTATAAATAAATAAAATTATAAATTTTAAAACTACTAAAAAGTGTTAATGAATAACCAAATTGATATATATATTGATATTATTATATTTTTAAATTTTTAGATTTTACAATTTATAAATAAATTAAATTTTCAAAATTAAAATTAATTTAATGTGTAAACTTAAACTATTTTTTTTATTAAAATAAGGACCAATTTGTTAACTATTTAAAATATTAGAGAGATATTTATAAATATTTAGATAGTCTTTTATTATGGGTTACAAAATAAAGAGGTAAGTATAATATTTTGGACCAATTTGACATATATTATAAATTTTGTGTTTAAATTGACCTCACAAAAAGTGTAAAAGGGCTAATTTAATTCTAATAACACTCAACTAATGGCTCTTCTTCTTATTCTTTTGGTTTAGATTTTCGTCTGCTGCCATTTAGAATTTTGGACCATCTCTCTTAGTCCCTCTTTTGAAATAGATTTCTAGGGTTCAACCAGCTTGCTTTCATTTTTTTTTTTTTCCGATGAATTCCACTGTTTGTTGGACGAGAGGCAAGCCCTAAACCAAAAGCAAAGCAAAGGGATTCAATCGAATGGCAAGAACATAATTTTGAGGTTTGGGTTTTTGTTTTGTTTTAAAAATATGAAGAATTTGCTTTTTTTTTTTTTTTTTTTATGGTGATATGAATAATGATGATGGGATTTGTTTGTATCAAATTCTTAATTAAATTCTAATTGAATTTGAATGATTATGATGTTTTTAAGTGGGTGAGGATGGTAACAATTTTTGCGGTGATGGTGGTGCTGGTTTCGGGCAGTAATGGTGATGATGGGCGGCGGCGGTGGTTGTGGGCATTGGTGGTGGTGAGTGAGTAGGCAATGATGACGGTATTAGATAGTGGGGATACTTTTTTAATTATGTAATTCTAATAATGGAGGAGATAAAAAAAATTGTATATATTATTTACTATAATTGGGATGTGTATTTATTTATTTATTTATTTATTTTGAGCATGGTTATTAGGACTCTTTTTAAGGGAGATCAAGCGAGAGTGGGGAATTGAACCATTGATGTCAACCAATGTTTTGACTGCGTAATTGGATGGTAAACCATCTGTTCTAGGCATTATCTCAACCAATGCCTTGATCACGTGACTGGATGGTAAACCATCCGTCCTAGGTAGCTTAGGCAATTAAGATGTGTAGTTCACTCTCCAAATTTTGAATAAATTGCTAAAATCAGGATCTTTTGGGTGAAATAACAAAAATTCGAAGGTGCAAATTGCCACTTGGTGATAGGGCTAATTTAATTCTAATAACATTCAACTAATGGCTCTTCTTCTTATTCTTTTGCTTTAGGGTTTTTGTCTGCTGGCATTTGGACGGTCGAGAAAGATTTGTAAGCAAAAGCAAAGGGATTTAATTGATTAGCACAAGAAATTTTGAATAAAATTGGTTCTTGTTGTGGAGAATTAATTAAGAACAAATTATTTTTAAAAAATGGGCAAGTCAAGGTAACTCTATTTCTCTCTTTTTACTTTTATTTTATTTTAAAAAAAAAAAAAAAAAAAATCATTCTGCTTTGCTTAATTTTTTTGCCCAGGCAAGATGCCTTATCCAAATCAGACCGAAAATTCGAGAAGCAAGTTCAGTTCTATAGTAGTGAGTTTTTTTTTTCTTTGCATTTAGTTTTATAATTGAATTGAATTGGGGGCTTAAAATTAGCTAAAAAGATTGATTATTTTATGTGTTGATTTTATTATTATGCAGAAGTTAGAGATACAATTGCAAGTTTAAATGCCCACAAGTCCATTACTAAGGTAAACGATTCATCTTTATTCATTAATATGTATTTTGGATTTAAATATGATTATCTTACAAGAGAACAATCACCGTCTTATCTTTACTCGCTGTTTCGCATATTCTTATGTTGTTCAAACATATTTAGTCTTTTGTGTGATCATTTTGTTGGTCTTGGCTTCTTCAATCCTTGCTAACAATAATAATAATAAAGTCTTAAGAATGATTTGTGATGACGGTGGAACCACAACTCTACTCTCTTAAAGCTAGTTCGTGGAAGATTATTTCTCATATTTCCTTCCGGTGCCAATGTCACATATTTTTGTTCCCTGTCAGCTTTCAGCTTCTGTGAATGGTGCGTAAGACTAGATTGCTTGTGATCAGAGGTACAGTGATGGGGCCAGGTGGAGTTTAAATAGTTTTTGATGCAAAAGAGATGAGATCTTTCATAAAATTATGTTGCCACAACAATTGGTAAATATTCCTCTTGTTGTGCCATATGGGGACTCTACAATTAAAAGTATCCTCAATCTTATCTCCACTATATATATATATATGTATGTATTGATTTCTATACATTTATAGTCCTATGGCGTTGTGTGTTTTGCCCATTCTCCAAGGGCTTTTTTTTTCTTTTCCTTTTATAAAATTTGTTGGCTTTGGTTCACAAGTCACTGCTAAGTCAAATCTTGACACTCTTTTATCCAGTCGCTGCTAAGAGTCAGTATATATGTTGATAATATAGTGTTAACACTCCCAATATCTCTAATGATATGCTGCCTATATTTTATTTGGATGAACAACATATATGGCCAAATGGCATATACAACGTAGACAGTTAAATTTATTGGTTGTTTGCAATGCCATGATGTTTGTGGTATTTCTTAGCCCTGTTTATAACCGGGAAACAAAATTTGTATGGAAAAATAAATATTATGATTGACAGTTGTGCTAGCAATAGGATCTAATAGTTCTAAATTCTTATATTAACATCTAAGTTCCTACTAGGTAGTTTTTACAGATGGAAATTTTGTCCAGAATTT
>CATIWO010180771.1:0-14342 GCA_949673435.1 Macaranga tanarius
TGGTAAAAAAAATTAATTCAAATTCACATACTTATTGTTTATTTTTAATATATTATACACATATTAAAACCAAAAGTAAACCAATAATATACAGATAATAAACCAATAATATATAAATAATATACCAATAATATACGAAAATTTTAATTTTCAATATAATATATAATTAATAATTATACAATTATCAGTCTAATAATTTTATATCAATTATCTTTTATATTTGGGTTAATCTTGCTCATTTAAAAAATTGATTAAATAATTTTAATAAAATAAAAACTATAAATTAAAACTATAATTTTAATTATCTTTGCATTTTAATGAGTGTTGCGAAGGAAGATTTGAGTTTTGGAATGTTGTAATCCAAATTGGGTTTGTTTTTGGAGAAGGGAAAATGCAGTTCAAGTTTGGCTGAAAGATGGTTGGCTCCTGTAATGATTTCCATTAATAGTTTACCTTTACATTTTTATAGCATTTTAAGCTTTCTATTTCTGGGAAAATGAGGATATTACACATTTGAATGGTTGTTGTTCTATATTGCATTTTCCCCTTAGATTAAAGAAGGCTCATTACTTTGGCTTGTTTAGTACTTTCATCAAAAATTACCAAGGAGGGGGTTTCTGTAATTTGGTTGTCCATAAGTGAACTTTAGAATTACATTAATAATTGAAGAAAACCCTAAATTTCTTAGAAAAAGTAAAATGAGAGAAAAATAAATTGCATTTATGATATTGTTATGTATAAAGAAATTTTATTGAATATCATTCCTAACTTTCTAAGGCTTAAAAAAAAAATGAGGACAAATTAAAGCTAAAATAATATGGCATCTAATAAATATATCCAAGCAATCTTTAGTGTAATTAAGAATGATGAGTGCTTAATATTTTCCTCTCAATTAAGTGGTAGAACATTGAGGAGAAACCATTCCTTTATTTGCTAAATTAACATAGGCACATGAAGCTTTGGCCCTTGTATCATCTTGAGTTCCTAAAATAATATCTTGCAACAAAATTCCTTTGCATGGAAATGTCCTGCTGCAATCAAATTTCATGGATATTTTCTGAAGCACTTATTCCTTTTATGCTTTTGTACATCACATTGCTTATTTGTACAGCTGATTTCTGTCATCACAATAAGAAGAAGAAATTGTTGAGTTGTGCTAATTATTGCAATTTAATTTTCAGGTAAGTGTTTAAAACATAATTTATATATGTAAAAAAATTGTAGGTTGTATTTACCTATTCTGGGTATGGACCATCTTGATCACAGTAGTTTTGATCAATAATTATTGGGTTGGTCATATTATTGATTACCAAATTTTGGAAAACTATGTTTTTTGGCATATCCAGATCCTTCCTCATCTTCACGAGTTTCAGATGGTGCACAAGTGCCTGATACAGAAAAAACCCAAAAGAAAATCAAAATCATCAAGTGCTTCCATAATAGTTTCTTACTTCCCTGTGAACTCATATATGTCAAGGTTATAGCAAGTTATTTTCTTGCATTTCAGGTGATCAATTGGGGTCATAATATGGTTCTTCCCTGCAATTTTGAACTATGACTTTAGAGCTATCATGACAATTATATATGAGCACTGAAGATAAAAAAAAAAAAGACCTTGAACTTCATTTCATTATTATGAGAACGAGAAACAACAGCCACAATCCATAGTTCAAAACAGAACCAAAAAGAAAAAAAAATGGAGAAACAGCCAAACAGAAGCAAAGACAGAGAATGATCTTAGAATTCTAATGAAAAGCTTTACTAATTCAAAATAAAACAGAGTGAAATTGCAGAAAACTATCAACTCAGATATATTGAATAGGCAAAACTGATATGCTAAACAGAAATTAGAAGAAGCACGTACGTAGATTAATTAATGCACCAAACAAATTATTACTTAACAGCCAAACAGAATCGAAAACAAGTAAAATAAAATGATTTTAAGAGCATGAAAATTAAGAGATAAAACAAGTATCCAAATCAAAATAAAAGAAGACCTTGAACTTCATTTCATTATTATGAGAACGAGAAACAACAGCCACAATCCATAGGATAAAAATAAAATAATGAGTTGTATTTGCACAAAAAATAGAACCCAGAAAATCTGAAACATCCGTGTCCCAGAACCAAATTAGTTTGGATAATTGATAATTAAGGAATATCTATTTGCTTATATTAAATGAATATTTATTGGAGTTAATTGTCAATTGTTTGAATGGATGATTAAGAGTTGATTATTTTGCATTTAAGTTGATATTTGATAGAGATCTATTTATAAGGTAAGGTATTAAATTGAAGTTGCTAAGAGTTTATATCATTTAATGTGGGAAATAATAATAATAAGGTTAATATATGTTGTATAAGTGAATAGAGTTTGAAGGATGTAATTGAAAAGAAAGAAATGATTAAAGTGTAACAAATGGAAGTAAGTGAATTAGAAAGGAAAGAAAGAAAAGAAGAATGACCAAAGGAGGAAGAAAGAGAGTTGTTAGCTCTCAACAGTGGAAAGTATGGTGAGAAAGAAGAAGAAAAGAAGGAAGAGGAAGGAGGAGATGGCAGAAGCAAAGGAGAAAGAGAAGTGGTCTGGAAGCTGAGAAATTCAGATTTTCACAAGCTAAGAATGAATTCGGCTGGAGAAAAATGTGAGTGGTGGATTTAAAATTGAGTTTATGTGTTTTTATTTTCCTAATCTTTTATTCATAAAAATGGGTAAAATGATGCTTAAATTCGTAGATTTAGGCTTGCTTTTGATGTTTTTAAGTTGCCCATGAGCTTAGCTTCAGTTTATAATTAGTGTATGAACTTCTGGCATGTTTAAATTTGTGTAAAAATTGATTTTTGGTCAAGTTTTCTACTGCTGTCGTTCGACCTAGATGGCCAAAGGGCGGTGCCTCCGCGCCGGTAGTCAGCGCCTTAGCCATAGTGGGTGGCACCTCCGCCTGCAATGTCGGTGCCTTCACAATGAGAAAATGAGACGCCTTCGGAAGGGAGAGAGGGTGGCGCCTCCGCCGGTGGTCGGCGCCCTTGCACAGTACCCGTGGCTTCGTGACCTGTAACACTTCCAATTTTGACTGTTTGCGATTTAATCGAAACACGCCGATGAACCGAATCCTAGAATAATGTTCTAGAACTTTGAAAACATCCGAAAAATGAGTTAAATCATTAAGATTTGATAATGGTAGTAATTTTGGTTAAGCTAGTATTAATAACTAAAAGACACCTAAATACCATGTTTTGTGAAGTCTCAGATAAAGGGACTAAATTACCATGAATAATTGATTAAGAACATCCTAACTGACAGAGTATGCCTTTGTAAAGAATATAATTGTTGCAAGTCCTGCAATGATAAATATCTGAATAACTGATAATGAGAATGTAATTATATGAGAGTATATATGTATATGTATATGAGATGAGATGGGATGATGAGCTGGCTACTCGATTGATAACTGTCTTTGGGACAGCGCATGGATTCAAAGGTGCCTTTGGGGCGAATCCTTGTGGTTTATATGTATGCATACGACGATATTGATAAAAATAAAAAAGAATGTGATTTGGCTAATGTAAGCCATGAAAAAAGAAAGTTACGATGATGTGAGAGAGAGATGTTGTATATTGCTGCTTCCTTCGGGGAAAGGTTGAGAGTTATCTATTATAAGATAACAATATAATTATCATTTGAGAATGATATGAATAACCATATTGCTAAGTATGAAATGATTGAAACTCTCAACTTTAATTGCAATTAATATGAGAAAGTTCATAATAAACCAAAGCATGAATCTTCTTGTGATGATAAATAATTTATGAGATTTTATTCACATTATTTATATTATGGAACAAAGCTTGTTAGTATTTGAATTTGCAAATTTTAGGGGAATTTTGGGAAATTTTGTGGACTCTTTGTATTTTATTGAAAGTAGGCATTTTGAATCCTAAATTGTGTAAATTGTTACTGGCAAATCTTTAAAGGAAATCAAGGATTTGTAATGTTGATTTGAACGACCTTGAGCTTTACTTTGGAAAAAGGAATTTCATATTCTTGATTTTATTTGGATTCATTTTATTATTATAAGTATTTAATTTTATTCTCATGTAATGGGAATGCTTTGCCAAATGTTTAAAAAATGAAGGTTTGATATAAAATGATTTATTTTGACGAAGCAGTGTGCTTGTAAATATTTATCAGTTTTTAAATGACTGTTGCATTTAATATTTAGCATGTTTTGGGCAAATGCTTTTGCTTTAAAAATTATACTAGCTGCTCGCTGGGTAATTTCTTTCGGAATTACTCACCACCATTTTTAAAATATTTTTTCACAGCTTAGTGATATACTAGCATTTAGCATGGTTGTACAGTGGGCTATCATGGTCTACGAGGTTACCCCTGCAGAGACCCTAGTGCGATATATCGTGTGCCACGATGCAGATACAGAGTTAGTGTTTAAGGTTACTATTCTGCCTATAGGAGCGGATGCTCGAGTCTCAGCAGTGCGGGAGGAGTATGAGGATAGTGTCTGTTCTATTTTTTGTATCTATTATGCCACCAATCTAGATGTCCAGGTCACCCTTGCATGGGTGTGATGCAGTCTTGTAGATGCATCATTTTGGCTTTTTACTTTCAGCCAGTCCTCACCCCTTTGAGCGTGTCACCAGAGCTATCTTTGAGCCAGAGGGCTAGTTTTATTTTGCTGAGGGTTGGGCCTGGATTTGTGCTGCTGTCATTATCACTACCACCGCCATCATATGACCAGACAGAGATCCGAGGACTTGAGAGTTAGATGTTAGGGCAATTGATATGTGAGACTGTTGTATTAATTGTATCAGCATCTAGTACTCTGATTGTATATATTTATGATAATGTATATATATATTATGTACTGATGGATGGTTAGCACTATGGTGCTTATGTTATATATTTATGAGGGTATTGTGATCTGTTGTTATTATTTTGCCATCTTAGATTTAATTGTAGAATGGATGTATATGATTAACAATGATGATTGGCATAGGAATTATAAGAAAAATGTTATCTAAGTGATCTTATATTATTATCTGAGATTTTTATGAGTTCATTAGCAAGGATATCCAATGTATGAATGAAGGTTTTCAATTTGTACAGGTGTTGATATTTCATTAAGTGTACGAAATATAACCTTGGAAGCTCATTAAGTGTATTAAGAATTTAATAACTATTATTACTGTATATAATTGAGTATTAGTGGTTAATTTGAGGATAAGGTGTGACAAAACCTCCATCTCCATCTCCAAGATTCCTTCAACTTTAACCTTTTAAACACCCACATCTTCTTCTTCTTCTTCTTGTTGCCGCCAATGCTACTCTTCTCCACCTCCTCTTGTATTTTTTTTTCTTTCATCAAAACAGCAGTAGCAATGGCAGATTCATGAAGCTCGAAGCAACAACCTGAAATTGATCAAACAACAACAACAAGCACACCACAATCTCAAAAAAATTAATAAAAAAACTTCAAAATTGAAGAGAAGGATGATGGTGCTGAAGGGAAGACATTTTGATTAAAGAAAGTGAATAAGACGAAGAAGAAGGAGAAGGAGCGGCATTTTTTGGCGTGAATGAGGATGGGGCACGCATGTAATATTTTAAACGTAAAAAGGCACGCGTGTAATAAAAAAAATTGAGATCTTTTTTGTTGATAGGTAGGGTTTTTAGGGTATTTTTATAAAGACCCCTTTTTAAAATTATCATTGTACCATAAAAAGATAGGATGTCATTTACTTATTTGGTATTTTACACCCGTAAATAATAGTCTAAATTTTTCCTTTCATACTTACACTAATAATCAAAATATCCTGATCTTATAGAGTCGTAAACGATAATATACAAAAAAATCTAAATTATCAATTTTTATTATATATATATATATATATATGAATAACTTTTGCTGTATATTCGATGACCTCATAAATAGATCCTTGTATTTGTAATGAATCTTTAGTCAGTTTTTTATAATGAATCTAAAAGGACATTATGTTTCTTTCTTCGGTGCAAAAGGATATACTACATTATATATTATAAAGGGAGATTTGGAGGCTGTAGTTTCCTCCTTCTCCGCATGGGTCCATACTCCATATAGGTTATCTTATGTATCATACATTCTATAATTGAGCAGATAAAATTAACATTTTATTTTTTAGAAACTATCTGAAGAAAATCTGAGAGTTGATTCCATCAATTAATTATGATTCATGCACACCATATACAAGAATAGGTATTGCAAGCATTTTATATAAGATAAGAGAAAATTATTGCAAACATTTTATAATAAGATTAGATAAAACATCCATTACAGGCATATATATATGCCATTTTAAAACTGGAAACCATACAAATTAAGCAAACCAAGTCTTCAAGAAAGCAAATTAAACGAAAATGATAGTTCTATCAGATTATTATCATAGGTCTTAGCTATAATAGAATCTAAATCCAATCAACTAAACTGTAGAAAAGTTTCTCCGTGATTTGATTTAGATATCTATCTTTGTCAAGCTGCCATCCATCATCGATCACTTATTCGTAGGGTCCATTCCCAATCAAGAGGTCCAAGAAATCATCTCCCCATTCCTGCATTAAAATTAAAAACAAAATATTGAGCTGAATTATGAATGTTGAATGCTAAATAAATGGAGCAGCATATATTCTTCAAAAAAGACTCAAGTCAAAAAGATATGGGCATTGCCTGATCCTCTGATGATGCACTGTCGACAAGCTGAGACTCAATGCGCTCCCTATTATTGTTGTCTTGCAACTGCACACATACAAAGAGAACATGTTAACTTTTTCAGCCAATTTAAGCATAAAAATCCCATGTCTAACCAACAAGACCAACCCCATTGACTATTTAAACGCATAAAAGTATCATTTTCATTAATCTCCAAAGTGGGTATATAGAGGTTCTTATTTTAGTGAACTTACCTGCTCAAAGCTTGGATAATAGTCTGCGGCCACTGAATTGACACTGCCACCAAAGGGGTTCACTACTGTTTGTTCCCTTCCTTCGACCTGCAAAAAAGTTTGTAGTTTGGGAAAAATAAGAGTTGGTGAAAATAGCACAAGAACAATAGGGCAAAAGGATTGGTGTATATCAACCATTTTTATTATAAGGTTACTTCAAAATTGAGATAAAAGATGAAAGTTATAAGCATGCCCATGCCTGTGTAGAGGATTCTTCACCCATTGGAGTTTTGTCTGAAATAGTGCATGAGATAGAAAATTCAGCATTCAGGAGTTCATTGACATGAGGAGCTTTCAGGAGTTCATTGACACGAGGAGAGTACACTTCAGCATGATTTGAACTGCTAGGGAAGTTGGAGTTCAAGATCCCTTCCACACCTTGTGCCTAAACGTATTAAAGCCACTCGTTATTTGATAAATATATAACAAAGATTCATCATATAAATATCTACACCAAAAGGAACATATATTATCTATATAGAAACGTCATTAAAATATGCACCTGATAAGGAGTTGCAAAGTTGATCGACCCAAAGAGGAGTTCGAGTTCACCTTCAGTAAGCCCTTGTTCATTATTGGAAATATTATTATTGAAGGTAGAAGCATCATTCAACAAGTTGAAAGTCGAGTCATTTTCTCCTCCAATATTCCCAAGACTAGCACTGGTATGCCGCTGAGAGAGTGATGGCAACAATGAGGCATTTTCTTGATTAGCAACAATGGGTGTTAATGGAAATGGGCTTGCTGTCCCGTACCCACTAGAAGAAGATGCTCCTTGAGCCAAGTAGTTACTAAAACCAGCAGAAGTAGATCCTCCTTGAGGAGGCATATAACCAAATATCCCATTCCTGCTTTGTGCACTGTTGAGATTGTTGTTGTTGATGTTCCAGTTCATTGGAGCAGCACCATAATAACTACCATTCAAATTAGTTGGTGATAGTTCATTCCCATTGAGTCGCACTTGTCCTGATCCGATCAGCTCTCCATCGCTTGTTAGACGCATTCCAGAATAGTTGGTGTTGGGATTTAGAGATGAAGGATAAGAATTATTAGAAACTCCCATATTGCCAATTCCTGAAGCATAATTAGAAGAGCCAGCTCCAGTTGATCCAAACTGGAAATAGGGAAGTGGGGTTGATGCTGCTTGTTCTTGTTGCTGGTACATTTGCCTTGGAGTTGAACCATTGTTGAGGCCATTTGCACCATTATTCATAACACTGTATGTAGTAGCTCCATTTGCTGGCATATTCAACCCAGTGACGTTTGGAGTTAATAAGTCAGGTCTGGTGCGATTAGGCTGATAAAGAGGAGGAGTTGTGTTGCCAAACATTGGTCGCTGCTGAAAAGTAGAAGGATAGGCATATGAAATGGATGGTCCAAAGCGGAACTGAGGCATAATATTGTTGCCTGAGCCAAAGTTGGAGGTACCAAGACCGTAGAAATTGGCTCCATATCCAGGCTGGAAGGTTGTTCTGAGAGGGTCTAATCCTGGAAGCGGTGAAAACTCCGGATGGGCATTTTTGAACAACATGGAAGTGTAGCCAGATGCAAATGATGATCTAAGAGCCCTTTCAGATAGAGTCTGTGATGACCAAAAACCTCTATCCGCAACCTTCTTCAAGAACATTCTGTATTTCTGTAAAATGCACATACAACATTTATATATCAATAAATTGTTTATAGCTATCTTAATTTCACTTTATTAAGGTGTGAAATTTTTGAGATCAAATTCAGGTATAAAATTTTTTATTACCATGCTGATGTAAAGAAATACATACAGTCTTAAAATCGTTCCAAAAAAAATAATTAAGCAGTTAACATTTTTAATATATACATGTTAAAACATAAAATTAATTAACTTTGAGTTTTTTCTGTCTGAACCACTGGTATTCAGAATTCAATGGACAACTAATTCAGTTCTATCTGGGTATGATTATAACGGTGTCAAAGGTCTTCCAACAATTATTTAACGTTACTACGCTCACTAGAACTCGACCTCGAAATCTTAACTTAAGCGAGAACAGTTCATACCAGCTGATTCCAACAATTATTGGTATTTAACTTTGAAATTTAATACATGTTGTAGTGCAATTAAGACATAGGCAGAGTTAGCTGCATCAATCTTAGGAAAAAAAAAAACTGTTACATGCACGGAACGTGAGAATATTTGACAAAGCTGCATAGTTTGTCTTTACTCTAACTTCTACATATATATATATGGTAAGCTCTAACAAATTACAAAAACAAAATCCATAAAGTGCTATTATATGCCTCTTTTTGTGTAGTTTTACGTGCAATATAATATTTTTTTAAGGTAAAAGCAATAGACAAGTACTGATTTAAAGTGTGTGTTACTGTAGATTGTCAACTACTTAATAATTCAAAAATTACCTGCAAATGGCTAGCAACATTTTCTCTAGTTAGCCCCGGAACGTTCATAAATTCAAGAATTCTCTTGGGGACAGCCTCTGCATAAATCAGACACCAAAAAAAATGATAAGTATTTGATTAATTAATGTCTAAGTGTAAGTAAATTAAACCTTAATTCTCACAATGTATAATAAAAAAATTCTCTTACTTTCGAGTCCTATATGGCTAATGGCCTGCAAGAAGCGATTATGAAGTGAAGTTGTCCAGACGACCTTAGCCTTTTTGGGTGCAGAAGGAGCATCTTCATCTGGCCCATCTCTTGCTCTTTTATTGCCCTTCTTCTTCTTGTTGTTGTTACTCTCTTCATGATTCACCACCTCTGACGAAGAAGCAGAATTCGCATCCTCACACGAACTTTTCTCATTCGACGACGACGATGCCTGGTCGTCGTTGTTTCCCATTTCTCCTCCTCCTTCTTCAACAGCAACCGATTTACCTTTCTTAGCCGCCACTGCGTACTGCCAGATGTTCTCTACATCTTGTTGGTTCACTGGTTTCACCATGTGAAACACTGCTCCACTTTCTAAGCTTTTCAGGATCACACATTCTTTGTCATCAGCTGACATTACTGCATGCACACACAAGATCAAGAACAAAAATTCATAAAGATTTCACAAAATAGTAAATAATGGATTAGTGGGGTCTTCGTAAGTTTAAAAAAAAAAAAAGACTATTAATTTAAAGGTGAACTTACTGATAACAGGAATCTTGAATTCTTCATCTATTTGTTTCAGTAGTTCTAATCCATTAATTGAAGGCATATGGAGATTGGTGATGACCAAGTCGAATGCATCATTGATATTTCGAAGAGTTGATAAAGCTTCTAATGAATCCTTAATAGTGGTCACTGTAAGCTCTACTTGACGATCTGTGAGTACACGAATAAAAATTATATTAGCTCGTTACAGAAATGAGGTTAAAATAAATAAATATATAATCTAAGAATAAAGAACAAGGAATAATAATTCAATTTTATATATAAAAATAAGAGATTCAGCAAAAAGAGTAGGAAAAATACAGATAAAAGAAGATTTTTTTTTTTTTTTTGTATTTGAGTAAAATTACTGAAATTCAGATACTCCTATACATCTACTTATATAAAGCCTTATAAAATATTAATAATTAAATACCCTTTAATTAGATCCATGAAACATGAACTAATCTATTGTGTGGCTGCGGAGAAAATAGAAAATTTGCAGTATGTTGACTGCAAGTACATTTTTTTTAACTTTACAAGTACAAATGGCTTTTCTTTTTACTTTTGAGTAGCAAGTACAAATGGTTGAATGATATAAATCTTCACTTTTTATAGTATAAAGTGACTAAAATGGTTGACATCTCCTGGATATAAGTCAAAACATATGCATACAATCCTTGTTAAATATACCCACATGAAGATTCATTTAATATAATCGAAAAATAAAAATAAAAGGGAAAAAAAAGAGCAGAAAAAAAAAAATTAAAAAAGTCAATATAAAAGGAGGCGAAAAAAGGATTTTTTAAGATTTTTTATTACTAATTAAGAAAATTCTGACTAACGAAATTTAACGATATTTCGTTAGTTGTTTCATAAATAAAAAAACTAATATACTATAAGTAGTAACGAGAATTTAAATTCCGCAAAATAATAATCTTATAAATTATAAAAATAGCTTTATATATCATGCTAAAAATTTAACATCAATTAAAAAAAGAATTTATATATATGTATATAAATATAAATATATATATAAACTATATAAAAATATTTTGATAGCGGAATTTATAGATGGAAAAGCATAAATCTTTTGGAATAATAGTGAGGGAAAAAAAACACAAAAAAGTCTTATCAAACAGAAAAACCATGTATGAAAATCGAGGAACAAATGAAAATAGCTAGGAGAAAGCAATAAAACACGATCTCTGATGTTCAAAAAAAAAACCACAAGATCTCCATTTTTATACCTTGAAGACTGCATGATTTAAGCATAGAAGAGACAATAGAAAGAGATGTAGCATCATCATCTACAATCAAAATTTGAACATTCAAAAGAGAAGATTTTTTCTTGTGAGATTGAGTTGAAGCAACTCTCCCACGACCCATGTTTTCATGGTTTGAACAACTGAGTGAACCCATTAATTTATAGTTGAAAATGCTACACAAATGCAGAAAAGAGCGTCAAGAATGTCTAACACTTGTCACACTGATGCTTATTTAAAGTATAGTTAACATATAATTAGCTCTATGGAAACACCACCTTTGTACTCCCTCTTTTTTTTTTTTTTTTTAGTTTTTTGTTGGCCTATTTTTTTTTAATATAATGGAGAAATTTGGGAAAAAAATTGAACTCACCCACTGAATTTTAAAATAAATGAATGTAAAAAATCTAGTGTAAAATACACATTCAATGCATTTTACCAAAATTAAGATGTGCTTACAAAGAGTTCTTTCTATGGAAGATCTCACAATCTTTCATTTATAAAATACTTTTTCTAGCATTTTATTTTCCTTGTTAGGAGTGATTTTATGCAATTTGAACCTGTTCAAAAAAATTATAAAAATACAACTACCGCAAAATGTATACATGCATTTTTGGTTTGAAAATTTAGGATAAATATCAAGTAAAAATTATTATTTTGTTTTTAACCTTTGTTAAACATATATACATGGATGTCTTTTATATTCCAGCATGAATTTCTTTTAACCATGGCATATATTTAAATCTTTATGAGGTGACTACTTATATTTATTTTCAGAAATTGTTATTGCTTGCTTTGTTAGAGGATATATTTTTGATTCACAACTTTTGTGAATAATTTGACATTTAAGCTCATAATAAATAAAAAAATGTACATATATTTTACAAAACAGATCAAATTTTTATTTATCTATAACTTAATTTCAATAATTGAAACCAATTATATATTACAAATTTAACATATAATTTAAGAGAAGTTCATCCAAACACATAAATTTACATATAATATTGATAAGAAACAAATTATTTCGATATTGTTTAATAAAATTAGTATAATAAAAATAAACGATACAGTAACTATCCAATGCACGAGGAAAATGATAAAATTTCTGAAAAACAACAAAATAATTCATTTATTAAGTAATAGAAAACTTATAATTGCATGTCGAAAGACAACATAAGTCTTTAATATAGCAGTTCAAGATTTTATAGTTAAAATAACAAATATTTAACGAATAATAATTCAACTACTAGTTTGATAAATGAGTACTTATGATATTTTATATGTCTTATTAATAGAACTATGTTATGTACATTTTGAAAGTCAAAATGATAAAAATATGATTTACCATTCTTCTAAAATCCAACCATCTTGCCAAAAAAAAAAAAATACACAATGCTTTTTTTTAACACAATTACTCAATTCTTATGTGAAGATATTTTGGAGGGAAAAGTTTTTAAAAAATAGACTTATAACCTGTTACTGGGCAAAAAAAAAAAAAAAAAAAAATCAGAACAAGTGTACAATTGAAATGATAGCATTTGTTGGTGTAGTGTGGTGGGCTTTTTGCTGCATGGTGTGCCCTAGGATTTTACTTGCACATTTATCATTTATTATGAGAATCTGCCTTCAGATGTCAAAAACAAAATTGCAATAAATGGTAGTTTATCACATTCTTATCACCTCTTCACTCAAAATCACTAAATATAGTTATGTCCAATTATATACCATATATGTATACACATTTCTAAAATTAATTTATTTTTGTTACTCACCAAACCTCAAAACCATTGTTTTAAACTATGTTCTGTTCTGCCGGTGGTTTTTGCATCAAGAAAAAATAAAACCACCAAACTCATGATTTGCAACAAACTTGAATTTACTTGACAAAATTGGCACTGCCTTAATCTTTACCCTAATGACCCCACTCATAGCCTAATTTAGTGATTTATTTTAAATTTGATAACCCTAAATTGATATTTGATTTGCCTTTAAACCTCAAGGCCCTTGTGTTGGATTTTAGCCCTTCAAGTTTTGCTTATCCTTTTTTTTTTTTTTGCTTGGCATTGTATTTACTGAAAGCAAATACGTGTTTAAGGCAGAATCCGGAGCTATGCCTTGAGATAAGACCAATTTTAATGTATCTAGTTTTTGCATGTACATTGTATTTGTTACTCTGAAATAATTATAAATATTTGGGATTATAGTAATTTTAAATGTCACTTCCTATATTAATATTTTTATGCATAGTATAAAATTACCTTTTGTAAATTATAAGTTGTTTAATTGAAGGAGCATCGCTTAGGTGCTAATTTAATTAAAATAGTTTCTTTTTTTTTGAGATTCAAAGGTTTAAAATAGTTAAATTTTTGTTGATTGGTGAAGGTACTAATGAATTCATAAATAATAAAAAAATAAGGTTGACCTTGAAACAAACAGAAGAGAAAAAAAGGCGCAAACAAAAGTGAATTTTCTTGGGCCCAATAATTGTATTTGAAATGTTTGGTTTGAAATGGGCCAGTTGTGGGAAGTATTCAGAACTCAGGTAACAGGATCACACAATACAAATTTTTAAAAGGTCAAATTATAAAAAATATTTACCTATTATAAATCTAATATATATATATATATAAAAGAGAAATTATAGCCTAACACTCTGACATTAGGAGTGAGCAAATATCGGTTCGGTTTGATTCGGTTCAAAAATGTCTAAAATCGAATTAAACTGAATCTATATCGATTTGGTTTCAAAAATGCTTAAAACCGAATTGAACCGAACTGAATTTTTTCGGTTCGATTATTATTATTTTTTTACTTTATTTTCACCTTTTTTATTTTAAAATTATTTTATTTATGTAATTTTACAATATTCTAATAAGATTTATAAGATATATTAATGTTAATTTTTTATATTTATTTTATTTATTAATTTTTTCAAAAATCAAATAAACCGATTCTCTAA
>CATIWO010180793.1:0-31357 GCA_949673435.1 Macaranga tanarius
TCATGAAGTAAGTGAGATTTTCCACCAACTATGGCTCCGTTTGGCATTGTGGTTGGAGGAAGAAAAAGCTGGTTTGGGAAGAAAAAGCTAGTTTGAGAAGTGTTTGGTTAAGTACCAAACACAGTTTTGAAGAATCAAAACCATGGTTTGAAAAAAGCAAGTAAATGGTGCTTTTTTCAAACCACTGGTTACAAAACAACACTTTTTTATTTTTTATCTCAAAAATACCCTTATAAATTCGTTGAATTACAATAATACCACAATATAATATTCTTTTATTTTTCTCACTTATTCAATATTTCCGTGGCAAATGTGTTATTTTGGAAAAAAATATACCACGAGAAAAAGAAAATTATGTAAAATTTTATGTCGCGATCCGTTTCGGAAACGGACGTCGGGATAGTTAATTGATGAATAGTAAAACAGTAATTTTCACATAATTTTTGCATGGTACTATTCATTAAATAGTAAAATTATCTCTATTTTATTTAATTGTTATTTTGATAAATTTTATTATATAATATAAATTAAATAAATGTATGTGTGTTATTAAAAAATTGATAAGTATTAAAAATAATTTATTAATCATTAACATAAATAAATATCAAAATTACATTTTTAAAAGTATTTATCTTTTTTAGTCATTTTACTTAAAACAACACTTTTATAATAACTTTAACCAAATATTTATACACCTACTTTTTTACTAAATAAATTTATTACCAAACACATAAATTATTTTTTTTATCAATACTTTTTAAATCAACACTTTTCAAATCAGCAACAGCAATACCAAACACACCCTATATTTAACTTCATAACTTTTCACTTGTTTTTGTTCTTAACATCAAGTTCCTACTTTCATGTTGGATTTGGCCCATTAACGTCTTGAGTTGGGCCATTAACGTTATTTGCTATCTGCCTTTCATCCCTTTCCTTGTCTGCACCTGGATTGTTCAACATAGCTTTTAACAATGAATCGATCCTCACAGCCCATGATCTACATTTTTCTTTGGGTTCATTATAATATGAAATTATACATGCACAAATACAAAATAATTAATTAGTACATAATTTTATTATTAAAAATTTATATTGATTTAACATTACCTCATATATTTTTAATAATGTTATTGAGTAAGGTATTAAAATGTGATATAACAGAACTATATATCATCCTTATATGTTAAAAAAAATATGATATAATATTGCTAAGTAATGTATTAAAATGAGTAAGGTATTAAAATGTTATATAATGAAACTGTATATATTTATATGTTAAAAAAATGTTAAGTACTTTTGTGAAAAGTGTCTAATCATATAAATTTTATTGTAATTTTTTTATTTTTATTAAAATTTGATATAATGCATGTTTATATATATAAGTTAGAAAAACTTCTCTTAACATATATTTGTATATAATACTTGCATTTGAAAACTTATTTTAAAAAATTTAAACTTCTTACCACTTAAATTAACAAGCAGTTGAGTTTTTTTTTTTTTTTTGAGCATCTAGTTTGAGTAGTTAATTTCAAACACCACAAAGGGGAGATGGGAGAAATCAATTCCTGATCTCTAGATATCCATATCTTTTACCACATGATAGATTGATATTTTTGAAAATATCTGAATATAGTCAAATTTAAAAGAAAAAATTAATCCCATAAAATGAAAATGTAAACATTTCTCTATTAGGTAGGAAAGGAGGGGACGAGAAATAAATTGCATTCCCCACTGGTCTTGTCGCAATCGCACTTTAACAATAATCTTCTACTTATTGTAAGCTTCTGAATATCCAACTGAAAAAAAAAAAAAAAGCAAGCATGCACTTTAGTAAACTTTTTTTTTAAAAAAATTTTTTTTTTATGAAAATCAAATATATCATACACAGATTTAATATTATTAATTACAGGATGCTCATGATTCAAAAAGTGATTAGTTTAAACTCCAAGCATAAGATTAGTTACAAGTTTGCAATTTACATAAAGCTCAAAAGAACACAAGATTTTTAGAATGCATGGGATTAGGTTTGAAAGTTATCTTTAAGCAATTTTTTTTTTTTTTTTTTTAAAAAAAGGTTACTATTAAAGAATTAATGCTGAAACATGAAACATTACAAGAGAAAAGAACAAGACTAGTAGAGGTAGTAAAGTAAAGATAAAGAAGAAAAATATCAAAGAAAAAAGCAACAAGAAGAAGAGGAGGAGGCCTCACTTGGAGTTGGAGGGCCACTTTGGATGGTGTTTTTTATATAGGACCCCACTATAAATATCTTCTCCTCTCCTGTGCTGTGTGTGCCTGTGGCTGTGGGGTGTGGCCAAATTGTTGGCCACCGTCACCCGAACACCACCTTACAAATGCATTTGTATTGTTTGCCACGTGTCTTTTCTTCCGAGGATGTCTATCTCCCCTATCCTTTTCTGTTTTAATGAACCGACCCTCCCGCTGCACATTTCGTTTATCTGAGTAAAATTCCACTGCCATGTACACCACTGTAAGCTTCATGTTTTTACCATATAACAATACATGTTTGTTTATAACTTTTAACAAATTTTTATCCCATGCCCAGGAATAGGATATCTGTTTATAACTTACAAGAAATAAAGATAAAGAAGGTTTACTGTATCAATTCAGCTGTGTTTGAAAATTTTTTATCTCACAAAAATATATATACACAAATTATATTTTGAATGCAGAATATAATAACTTTACATGTAAAGAATTATATTCAAACATTAATAATTTGTGACCTAATTAGTTTGACTATTAGGATATAATGCATTATTTAGATTGTATCGGATACTATTAGGATATAATGAATTATATACGTACCCTCATTATTTTAATGAGGGTTCATTTAACATTAGTTTTGAGATTAAAAATCATCTCTTCGACTTTTTCTGTTATTTTCATTTAGAAAATGAATTTGAAAGGTTATCTTACTAGGTAAAATATATGTTTTTTTTTTTTTGCAAAAAAAAAAAAATTTAAGAAAATTCTATCATTATTTTATTTTTACCTACTTTGATTCTATTTTGTGTTTATTATCATAGAATGAGATTATTTTTTATCATCTAACGGTGATAACTGACAAAATAGATTTTATTTTGTAAATAATATAATGCATCCAATTTTTTTTTATAAATGTATTTTTATTCTCAGTACCAAATAGAGCCTAAGTATTTTTTTTAATTACCAAAAAGTTAAATAATTTAAATATTGACAAATCATATAATATGAATAATTCTTTTTTAAAAAATTATATGAAAATTATTTTACACATAATTTAAATTCTACATTTCAATATATAGGAGGTGTTTATTTTAACTGTTGGTATGAAACTGTTAGCTGTTCAGTTTCCAACAACTAGAAAAAACCTGTTTGATTAAATTTTTTGAAAAGGAGCTGGTAGCTGTTAGACATATGAACTATCAGCTCCAATTTTGAGTTTTTAACCAACAAATCTGTTTTTAAAATTATATTTATAATATTATCCTTTTGACTTTAACTAATTATCTTTACTTAATAAAATAACTAATTATCATTATTCAATAAAATAATTAATTATCATTACTTAATAAAATATTATTTAGATAATTATTAAAATAATAATATTATAGTTATTAAAAATATTAACCACATAAATAAAAATACTAAAAATTATATTGATAAAAAATTTTACAGCTCAATAATAATAATAATAATAATAATAATAATAATATATTTAAAATAGATTGTCAAAAATTTAATAAAAATAGATATATTTATTTTTTGAAATTATACAAAAAAATAAAAAAACTATCTATAATATTTCTAATTATAAGTATAAAATAATATTTTTTTTATCATACATACTATTATTAACATTTAAATCATATATTATATATATATGCAATTAAATATATTATTTATACATATATACAATTAAATATATTATCAACAACCGCTGTTATAATTTTACCAAACACTTAGTATCAGTTAGCTATAAGCTACAACTTAGTTCAACAGACTCATATTGTTTGAATAAAATTTTCAATAAACAACTAGGCGATAGCTATATATATGTTTTTTTTTTTTTTTTAATTTTTTTAAGGTAATCTAACTACTTTTCAGTTATTGAGAAAAATAAAAATTAGTAACAATAAAAACATAGTGAGATGGCATATCCTTATAAGCCATAGGTCCATAATAACCGAAAAGCGCGAAGCATCTAATTCTATCCCGACGCGTCATATAGGAACCTATCGTGTCTCTGTAAAAGCCGCATTTCTCCGTTAATTCAAAGCTAAAACCTCAACTTCATAGTTCTCTTCGACTCCTTATGGTCTCCAAAAACCCGAACCCGCCAGAAGGATTCTACTTGGATCCGAACGGAATGGCCTTACCTGGACTAACACCTTTCGCCACCACAGCTCCTCCGACCACCACATCCACCACTTCTTCATCGGAGGATATGTCGAAGAAGATCCGAAAACCGTACACCATAACGAAGTCAAGAGAGAGCTGGACTGAACCTGAGCACGACAAGTTCCTCGAAGCTCTTCAGCTGTAAATAAAATTTCCTCTTTCGTTTTTATTCAATTTTATTGTAATTTTGTTCAGTTTTCGCTTTTTACTTAGGGTTTAATTTGGTAATTTTGGTGTGTTGTTAGTTGAATTGTACTTGATTTTATGCTTGGGGAACGTAGTGAATTTAAGAAATGTAGCGGGTTATTTTCGGGATTTGTCATCTTTCGCTCTGCAATTAGGTCTATGCCTCTCAGTTTCTGCTTACTGTTGTACCTTTTGCAATTTCATTTCCAAATCTTTTCTTCAAATGCTGAAAATTTTATTTTAGGAAGGTATCAGTAAAATAAATGGTTGCAGTTCATTTTCGGTCACTGCTGTAATTCAGTGATATAATGCACACATTTTATTTCATGGTTTAGAAAATTGTGAGATAAATTCAGGGGATTGATGCTATAGGCTATGTCATTATTTCAATGTTTTGCAGTTTTTTCAAAACCAGAGTGTTTATAAGGGCTTGACTTTTTTTGTTGGGAAATTTGATCTGATGGAAAATTATTTGAGTATTCTAGGGCAAAGGGGATCTTGTAGTTGTTTATGTTCCTTGTTATTTTTGTTTTCTTTCTGTGTACTTATTGTGTTCATTTTGATTGTTTTCAGATTTGACCGTGACTGGAAAAAGATTGAAGCATTTGTTGGGTCGAAAACAGTTATTCAGGTAGTCGAGGATGATTTTGTCACTTTTTTTTTTTGTCCCTGCTTAAAATTTAATAGTTGTTCTTATTCCTTGTAAACTTGGTCTCGTATCAATGATTTAATATTGCTGGTCCTATTTCTCTCTGTATGGTTTTGGTAGCTTTTATTGCATGGTTTTTCGTATGTTTCCTGTTATTGGTGTTGAATGTTTGATGCCATTTGATGAAGTGTAAGGATTTTCTTAATTAATTTTTCAGCTGGAAAAAAAAAATTGAAAGTGTCATTTTGCAGATACGTAGTCATGCACAGAAGTATTTTCTAAAGGTCCAGAAGAGTGGAACCAATGAACATTTGCCTCCCCCTAGGCCTAAAAGGAAGGCTGCTCATCCCTATCCTCAGAAAGCTTCAAAAAATGGTGAGAATGGTTGCTGGCCAATTTTATATATGTTTAGAGATTCCTATATAGGAAATAGAGCAAGCAATGTAACTTTTTGCACATGTCAATGTTGGCAGGCCAAGTGCTTTCACAACCTTCTGTATCCTTTCAATCATCATCTGCTCTCCATGATCCTGGATGTATTCAAAGGCCTGATTCCTGTTCAATGCCTATGAACCCTATAACTAGTGCTACTGCAGCTTCATGGACAAATAACTTGCCGGTAGTGAGTTTCCCAAATCAAGCAAAAGGTTGATAATGCTATCTTATCTCCAACATCAATTTCTGTTTGGCAAAATTAGTTCTGCAAGCTCATTTGCTTCCATTTAAATGCAATTTGCAGGACCGGTTGTTACAAATAATTGTTACAGTAGCACAGAGAGTACTCCTAGAATAAAACCAGTCGGGGAAGCAGCTGAGCTAGGGAATCATAGCCATACATTAAGAGGTAAGTTTTCCTTTTGTCTATATATTTGTTGTCTTCGTAATTTGGATTACAGTATCAAAATTATGGCAATGTTTTTGATACTTGTTTTCAACTTTTGCATAATGGAAATAAATTTGGTTTTGATGGCAAGTGTATAAAGTCGAATTAGAATGGAGTTGGTGTGGATATGGTGCCAAAAATAAATAATTTATTTTGTATCTCATTCTGCTTGAAGTGCTCATTAACACTTATACTTCTGCTCTATTTACAGTTCTGCCTGACTTTGTTCAAGTATACACCTTCATTGGTAGTGTCTTTGATCCAAATACTGCTGGTCATCTGCAGAGGCTTAAAAAAATGGACCCCATAGATGTTGAAACGGTATCATTTGTTTCGTACTTGTACCTTGTGCATGGCAGTTTTCGTATTATATGCATTTATATAATTATTTAAATTTTAATTTGCGATTCCTATTCAGGTATTGTTGTTGATGAGAAACCTCTCTATCAATTTGACCAGCCCTGATTTTGAGGATCATGTAAGTTGCATTTCTACAAATCGCACATCACTGTCTGATGGTGTGTTTTGTTGTCTTGTTCTAAGCCAATTCACTTATTATTTTTGACATGTACTGTGATATTGATGATGCAGAGGAGTGTTTTGTTGTATTGTTCTAAGCCAATTCACTTATTATTTTTGACATATACTGTGATATTGATGATGCAGAGGAGGTTGCTTTCTTCCTATGAGATCGACACAGAGGTAGTTGGTGCAAACAAAAACCCTTAAATGACCTACCAAAACATAGTTTGGGTTATGGGATCAACCGATGTCTCAGGCTCTCAGCGTATTTGGATGTGCCTGAACTTCCATTTACTTATACCATTCCATAGAGACTCATCAGATGTTGTGACTGGCTGAAAGGCTACAGTTAGATGGATTTAACCACCATCTACTAAAGGCATCTGCTCCATTTTTTATTAGTTACCTCGTCTGTTATGCTGTCAGTTGTTAGTATTTGTCATTCCAATGTCATGTATATAGTGGAAAGAGCAAAAAAAATGGGAGGAGCATTATACTCCAGGAGTGTATAGTGATTCAAGTTGTCTAAAGACTTTCATGTACAGTATTGAATCACACTGTATTCAAGTTTTGACTCTTAAATCCTTGCTGCCTAGGTAGTGTTATATGAGATCTTGTGCCTGTTAAAAGTAGTTTATCCTGTCTGAAACTTTGTAATTTCTTACGGCTGTAGGACTGTGAGTCAGAAAGTGTGTGCAAAGGAATGGTTGTATCCTAATTTCGAATACCTGAATAATGTTCAAAAGCTGCGTTCTAATTATAAAAAAAAAAAAATGATTAAAAAGCCTATACTTAGTATTATCTAATACCTGCCTGAATAATGGTCAAAAGTTGCGTTCTAGTTATTAAAAAGCCTCTGTGGCCTTGCCGTTCTTATCATCTGACCGCTATTTTCTCCCTTCATGCATGGTGCTATAATATGCCCATATGGGATTGAACTCAGAAATTTCAACTGTCAACTCCTTCAATCTCGGTGCATAAACCAATTGCTTTGCGCCTCAGTGGCTGAGGGGAGAAGGGTTCTATCTGGGAGGAAAATCGTCTTAGTCTGGTGATAACCATTGTAAAATATAAAAACTAATTCCTTGATCCTCTTCCTACTAAAATGGGCGTCGAGTGACGGGGCTGTGATTTATGCATGGAATCACAGCTTAGAATATATTTTTTCGTGATTTATGATGAGCTGTTGACATTACTAACCCGTTTATTTCACAGGGACAGAAGTGGCATCAAATCGAAGACATCAATTTGAATTACATTCCGATTGTGGATTTAACTAATCGTGTTATCCCAGTACATAAGCATGAGTAAGATATTCAATTTACCAGGATTTCAACGCGCAGCAAAAATGAAGACAAATACTACAGCAAAAAGCCTGTTTAAACAGGACAAGAAGAAAAGGTCAAATTTTCTAAACGATGAATTCAAGTTATGTCTTGTTAACGTGCTCGAGTCCATGTCCCATCCCTCCATCAGATGAAAGTTACCTGTCCAAAGTTGATATTTTAGCCGCCATCAGCATGAAAGCAAAAAGGTGCAAGACTGTCGGGCTGTTTTTGTCCTCCACAATATGCAGGTTTGGAGTATTGTTGATACTTGAAGGTAATTGAGAATTGCCAAGTACCTAAAGAAAAAGGTATCTAAAACCCACTGCGAAGATATCATCCTAAAATCCTCTGCGACAATTTGTCGATTGTCAAACATTTCTTGACCAGGGCCACCGTAGGTTAATTTGCCTTGCCTTTTCTGTCCCCAAGAGTCTATCCTTGAACACAACTTCATTACAGTTTCCTCCATAGGGTTTATGATGATCTGAAAATCGCAGTTATTACCAAAACGACAATGCAACCAAAATCCATAATTACCCAAATTAGCCTCCTAATTATAAAAAACACAGACTAATTAATTTAACAAAAATAAAGGGAAATAAGCTTAAAATGATCCTAGAAATTGTATTGACTTTACCTGGATTTGGCTTTCCATATATCCGCTGTTCGTAGTTTTGTGTGAAATCTTGGTTTAGCCAAGGATGATAATAAACCATTGGCTGAGGAAATATACCAGGACTTACAATCTGCTGCGGAAGAGAATGCGAAAGAGAGGAGCTAAAAGGGTCATTAGGATATATCTTGGAAGCCAAGGACCTTACTTTAGAATGATGGAACGATGGCTTTCTATGATTAGCATGGGAACATGGGTATGATTGGCTTGCATCCATATTATCCCAAGGAGTCTTTGAGTCCACTACAGCATTGGAGGCTAAAGTGGCATTTAAACTGCTTGGAGATCTATCATCGCCTAAGCTGACATTTAAAGCAGCTGGCTTTTCAGCATTGTTAGCTGTTGTTCTTGAGGCAACCAAATCAGCATCAGTTGAATCACCAACAGCTATCAAGAACGAGTCCATTTGAAATACCAAGTCATTGAGTGTGATCAAACTGTCTTCATCAGGCAAGCAAATCTCATCATTGGCATCAGCTTTCTCATCAAATCCGCTGACAGGAATGGACTCTAATTTCTGTTCACTTGGGGAATCAAATTCCATTCTGTTATCAACTTCGCTGGAGAGTGAGTTACTGCCTTTGATCCCATCCAAATCACTTTGCTTCCTATAGCTCAAGGATGTAGCAGTTCCATGATTGACTTTGATTATTTCATCCGTTGGCAAAAGATTTATCTTACTGTCAAGTGGAGATGGAAAGTCAATATGCCACAACAAATCATATTCAGCACAACCAGCTGAGGGATTTAATTGCAGCTCCTTCATTAAACCTGCTTCATGTATTGCAGAAGTCATATTTCTTTCCAATTTTTCGGTAGCCCTTGCATTGGAAGAGTTTAGCTTTGAGCATGATGCTGCCAGATCTGTTTCATCTTCACCCTTCTTTAACAAATCAAGCTGGTGCCGAGAAGAACCAGGATGACATACAGTTTTTGATTGCATATGCTTGATATCAGGATAGTCCGCGCATTGACGCTGGCTGAAGTTGTTTTCACTGGTATCTAATTTTCCACTAGGATTTGCATTGGAAGAGTTTTTCTTTGACTGTGCTGCTGCCAAATCTGTTGCATTTTTGCCCTTCTTTAACAAATCAAGCAGGTGCTGAGAAGAACCAGAATGACTTGAAGTACTTGATTGCATATTGTCTACATCTTGATATTCCTTGCGTTGATGCTGAAAGAAGTGGTTTTCAGTAATATCTAAATTTCCAGTAATATTTGCACTGGAAGAACTTAGTTTTGGCTGTGCAGCTGCCAAATCTGTTCCATTTTTACCCTTCTTTGAAAGATCAAAAAGGTCCTGATAAGAACCAGAGTAACTTGCAGTACTTGATTTCATATTCTCTACATCATGATCCTGAGAGAAGTGGTTTTCACCGACATCTAAGTTTCCTGTGATATTTGCATTGAAACAGTTTAGCTTTGACCGTGCTGCTTCTAAATCTGCTGCATCTTTCTCCTTTAACAAATCGAGAAGCTGCTGAGATGAACCAGAATGAATTGCAGCGTTTGGGTGCATTTTCTCTAGATCATGAAATTCCACGCACTGATACAGAGAGAAGTGTTTTTCAGTCACTTGTGATGCACTGGATTGTTCAGTCGTCTTACTAATAAGAACACCTGGAGGCATAACTGATGTACTAGGACTGAATAATGTCTCAAAGATGTTCTCTGTGATAGAAAGGCTGGTAAGTGCCATGTCCTCCTGTAGAAGTCCGAATCCTTGGGAAGAAAAACTTGTACGCTCCTGTCCATTAGAAATTTTGGTGGATGATTGACAAACTTCAGATGCATTTCTTCCAGAAGAAAAACTTCTTGACTCACAGTCGTTAGCATTTTTGTTAGGTTCTATGTACACTTCAGATTCCTTAGTCCCATTGCCCATTAAGATGCCACGTGTCAGATCAAGTCCCAAGTTTTCAGTAGTTCTTGTGCTGTGAGAGTCTAGGTTTGAAGGTGCTTCTGACAAATTTAATGCATCTATACCCTTCTTCGACAGAGCAAGAAGGTTTTGAGATGAATTAAAGCGACTTGCAGTATCTGAGTATTCTTGTGCATTATCAGATTGTATCCATTGATGTTGAGGCAAGTGGCTTTCACTTCCCTCCAACGCAATGGAATGTTCAGTCTCCTCAGACTTAAAATCACCTGGACATATAATTGATGTAACAAAACTGCACAATTGCTCAGAGACTTTTGCAGTGTCAGAATGGGAGGTAGGTGCCATAATCTTCTTTGGACTTCCACTTCTAGGACAGGAAAAAGCCGTGGACTCATTCTCATCAGCTCTTCTATTAGGTTCTATGTACACTTCAGGTTCACTGCTCATTAAGATGCCATGCGCTGGCTTTTTCTCTACCATTTACAGAAAAATTGGTAGTTTTAGATTAGATACACCTATAATTATATTGACCAATTTAAAGACTTTCAGGAATGGATGCAGAAAACGGAAAATGAATTGCATTTAATTTTTCATTTTTTTATTTTTTATTTTCGTAAATACCTTCCTCAGTAAACTGATCAGTAAAGTTGGAAGAGAATAACATGATGTTCTTGGTCTGATCCACTTCAACATCGTAATGCTGCCAGGAAGTAAATTATAGGAGGTCAGACCAACATATGGTTAATCTATTAGAATCTGATTAGCTGTTAAGATCAGAATGTCACTTTCAAGAAGCAGAATTATGCCTAAGCGGGAAACATGACATATCTAGGCAATGAGTCTTCAAACATTTAAGCATTGACATCAAAATAAAACATATAACAAAACACAGGTACTAACCAAAAGTTCACTAGTTTATCAAAGCATAAATGATGTCACAGTCATCTGTAATATTTCTGTTTTTTCTAATCAGCAATAAATGCACCAGCTATCGACTGAGTAAAAGAGATTGGTTGAATGGAGTTCTAATATTACCAAATATGGACTATGTTCATTCTTTGTATCGTACTTTGTACTCATGCCACTATGATGTGAGAATCAACCAGCACCTAAAGTAATAATGTCCTAACATGCAGAAGAATAGAAAGTTTAATTCACTTTTGAAAAAACTCGATTCCAAAGGCACACATTGGAAAAGATACATGTATAACATACGCAGAGTAAAAGATATACGATAGCATAAGCAGAGTAACTCTGTATCTGAAGTTTCCCGAAGTAGTAATAATTACCTCCTGTACGGAAGGATGGTGTAAGGATTTTGTTTGAATAATCTTCTCCTCTGATCTGCTTGATATTGCAACTTCCCTTGTTTGATAGCATTTACTAAAAATCCTCTCATCATTTCTGGGAATTTCTGGTTGAGTATCTGGATCCAAATTTTCCTTATGCTCATCTGAAACATTCTGTTGCTTCCCCTTAATAGATCCATGCTCCTTCATCGTCATCCCTAATGAATCTAGAGAAAGTATATTCATCTTAGCACTCTGAAGACTTGGAACATCCATATGGACTGAAACTACAAACATAAGATCCAAAAACACTAATCTTTACATGTCAAAAAAGCATAAGACGAACAATTTACCTCTTCGTCTTCTTTCATCTTCTTGTCGTTCCAGACTTGGACACTGGGAAGAACCATATGTTTTACCAGCAGTTGCATCTCTGCTCTCTGTCGTCGAACAAAGATTCATCTAAAAGACAGGGACACCAATATTTTCAACAGATATCAGACACTACCTTATCAATTTAATACTTTTTTTGCAAGATGACTAACGCAGTGTGTATTTCCAGCTATTGATCTCCTATATCAGCACCAGCTGTACCTTAGAGAGATGCGGAGGTCGATATGGTGCGACACTTCTGTTGAGGAGGTGGTATCTACTGCCTTGAGCCTTTGGAGGAGAAACCCCAGCCAGACACCCAGGCTGTTGTAAAAGAGAACCCCTTCCCAGAAGCCCACATTCAGGATTTTGACGTAAATGTTGAGATACGCTGCCATCCCATCTGCCAGATTCTGCATTCAATAAGATAGTTCAACATCACATATCTACAATAGAAAAGCCCGATGAACAGGGAAGCACCATTTTCCTCTAATTCACAAGAAAACAATGAAAGAGGACTTTAAACAGAAAAAGTGCATAATGAAGAAACCAAGTTGATTCATTCAGCATTAGATATCCACTTATGATAATCTGAAATCAACTGCAATTCAATCCTTGTTCTCTTACCAGAAATATAAACGAATACAGAACTCTGTTTTGAACCATAGTAAGTCATCACTCCAACTTAAAAGGACTTCATATTTGACTTGTAATTTCTGATTGAACATAACAAATTAAATGATGGAGACCAAAACTAACAGACAATTTGGGCTCAAACCTGAATAACTAGAAGACTGTGATGAACAAGTAGAAGCATTGTTGAGTTCACTTTTGCGGAGTGGAAGATAGCCGCTGTCTTGAAGCTTGCTTGCAGAAACACCAGCTACACATTCAGGTTCAGGCTTCCTTAGAGGAGCACCCCTTCCCAAATGTCCAATTTCAGGTGGCAAATCTTCAGATAGATTGCAATCCCATCTTTTGGAATCTGCATTACAAAACGATGGCTCAACACCACATAATTGGGACATCTGAGGCTGAATTAATCAGAAGACAAAGTACATTTTGTATGAACTTCACCTTTAAAACTTGAAAAAAATAAATTCGAAAGAAAAATTAAAAAGATGCAATCAATATAGTTCATGAAATAGAGAAGAAAAAAAAAAATGTAAGAGACACATAAATTGAGGTATCAATAGAAATGGAATCCCACATACCAGCAATTGTTAGCTCATTTAGCACATACCTGAATCAGAGCATGAACCAGTGGAAGCACTTTTGAGATCACTGTTTCAAAATTTAAAATTCATAAAAAAAATAAAGTAAAATTAGGAGCAACAATGTACAAATAAAAGAACAATAAAACACAATCTTAAAACAACAATAATTAAATCTGCATAACATAATTATGGTAAATCCTTGTTCCTTACAGCAAAATTGATGAATCAAATCCACCTGGTAAGCTTTTGCATGCGTCTAATTCAGCTAATGATAATAGAAATTCTCTCGTATATGAAAATTTTATGTCCCTGCGCAATCAAACGTACAAATAGAAAATCAAAAGCAATCTCCAGCCACACTGCAATGCATATCGATTGCTCAGAAACATGCAAAAGAACACAAATTCAATATCTAAATTTTCTTTCATTTTCTCAGCAGCCAAACATTGTTTGATTAAATCAAAACGGAATCACAAAGCAAAACAAAAGATTACTTGCGAGTTTCTTCAGCTTTACTATCTTCTGATGTTGATTTTGGAAGAGAGCAATGAACTTCACATGCTGCAGCGTTCATTTTCTATAAAAGGAAAAACAGTACTATCAATACAAGTAACTTCACCTTCAAGTCCACACTCCACAGATCCTAAAAAAGACTTTTCTGGTTATATATATATAAAATAAAATCAATCAAGAGCATATGACGCGTACATTGTCTTGCGACTAATTGTGTTTCAGAAAGTAATTTGTGTTTGGAAGCAGAGAAAATGAAGGAAAATCAGCTGGTGCTTGGAGCACAAGTACCTGCACTCCGCTGCACGGACAGTGTGTATCAAATGATTCTGGAAGCAACAAAGAGCGGTTATACCGTATTTATAGGGATTCAATTGTGATCAGATGCGGTAGCTTACATCTCAACCTGGAGCATTTCCTTGCTTTAGCATGCTTTTATGCGACGTGGCAGATTCTTGTTTGATGAATGATTACAATTAAAGAGATGATACGAAAGTCGTGATGGACACATGTAGCAGAACTAAGACAGAATGCATAAAAATAGTGTAATCTTCTACTAACTAATACAGATTACATTGTTTTGATCAAGAAAACGACTAAATTTACATGACAATAAATTAAAAAGCGTTAATTTCATGACTTATGATAGTTGTCGATGATAAGATTAAGCAAGGAAATTCCATAATTTAATTGATTGTGATAAAAATCTTTACATAATTAACATGTTTACAAATTTTTATATCATAATCAGGAGATTAATCCAATTTCAGGAAGCAAAAATAGGTATTATTTGTATAGATTATGGAACAAAGCACACCTCCCAATCCCACAATACACACGTCCTTGTATAAACATAGTGGATATTAACACATTCATGAATTAGGCCATTTTGTTACGAGTGGAAGTGTGACGGTAACTAGTCAAAATAGTGGAACTGGCCAATTGCCACGCAAGTAACGCAACAGCATCTAATTATAGCGCTATGGATAATTAGGCTGCGGTGGCAAAAGAGGGCATCGATTGATGCATGGTAGGTTTCTTAAAATTATGTAAAAAACAAAAGCATCAATATCTCGTAAAATCACAAGAAAAATGGTTTCTTAAGCAAATAAATAATGCATAAGGAAAAAGAAAAATGTTGTCCAAAATTTTTTTTAAAAAAAAGGAAAAAGAAAAATGACTACATTTTAGGTCGGATTGCAACTCAGACTTGACTCATATTTAAATTAACTTTTTCTTTGTTTTAAAGTGTTCCTTTTAATCAACCTCCTAGTGCCTGCCTCTTTATGTTTTTTTCTAATGTATAGAAATTTTGTATTAACCGAATGTAAGACAATTCTCAAGTGTAACAATATCTTCATTTTAACAATTTAAATTAATAATTTATAGTATACATATATTAAAATGATTATAGTGAATGATAGAATTTAGGGGTCTTTACATAACTACCCTAAAAATACTCTCTATTAACAAAAATAACCCCTACTTTTTATAAATTATATGCGTAACACTAAAATCGGCGATATTTTAACGCGTACCACTTTTTCCCAACGTCATGTACGCTCTTCTCTGCAAACTTTGTCTCAAGCGTCTAAGCACAACAGCCCCAAAGATCGTTGGTTGATTGTAAGGTCATCTTCTTCTTTGCTTTTTGTTTTCTTTTTTATATTTTTTTCTCATTAAAGATTGCTGCTGTGGCTACTATTGTTTCTGTTTTGATCTTCAGAAATTCGGTGACTGTGATAGGAATGACAGGATTCGCCGTTACGATCATGGGGTAGTGCTTTACAACGAGGCAAAGAAGAGATCCAAGGTAACAACTCATTAATAGATATAATTAAAAAAGAAAAGAAAAAGATCCATTTTGATCGCCACAAATACTGGTGCGGGCTCTTTCTCCCCTTTTTGCTTTATTACTACTTTAGCTTTAATGTTCAATTTCAATTAGATTTTTAACGGAAGGAAAGAAAGGAATTTGGATCAAATTGGCCTGTACAGTACATTGGAACAAAAGGGAAAGGCTTATGCTGTTTTCCTACTTTTTTTTTTTCATTTTGATTTGTTACTGTTGGGGTGGTATAGAGAATGAAATTCTCTATAGATTTTCCCTTTGTGTAATTTTATATATTGAATTCTTTGCAATTGAAACATGAAACGAACTGATTCAAATATTGATGCTTTTATTTTTTTTTTATTGGAAGAGAAAACAAAGTTCTCTGTTTTCATTTATCAAATCATATTAGCTGTTGTTTGAAGGCATTAGTCTTTTTTCATTATGCAATTCCGTTCTTTTATGTTTGTGCATCAATTTAACATTCCTTGGATTTGTTCTAGATGCGAAGGTATTTTCTCTTTTTGCTTTTGTTGGTAATTTTTCTGTTGTTTCTCCATCATTATTGGTTTGAATTCTACGTGGGGGAGGAGGGTATGGTGCACTTAGGATACTTGTAGATACTGAATTTCATTTGATATACATTGAGGTCAATTGATTGTTATCAAAAACTATGCTTTTATTGGACAAAGTATGTCAATTTCTTGCATTTATTTTCTATCCAATCAGTGCATACACAAAACAAATGGCTTCTTATTGTTGAAGCTTCATATATAGCTGGAAGATTCTTCCTCGCCCTCATGACAATCAGCTCCGCTATGCTGGTGGTGATACTCGCATAGTCGCTGTCCATCGCTCCACCACTTACTCTGCTCTCCTCACTAAACTATCAAAACTATCAGGTACATACGTATATATATGATCTTGTAAGAACTGCAACAAATATTTATTAGTGTTTCACTTGACTAACCTGGTGTTAATCATCAGGTATTCCTAACTTGACCGTCAAGTATCAGCTGCCCAATGAAGATCTTGATGCTTTAATATCTGTCACTACTGATGAGGATGTAGAAAACATGATCGAAGAATACGATCGTCTTTCTTTAAATCAGAATCCACGCTCAGCTCGCCTCCGGCTGTTTCTTTTTGCGCAAGGGGAGGATTCTAGAGCTAGTAGCATTAGCTCACTTCTTGATGGCTCGACAAACAGAGAACACTGGTTCTTTGATGCTCTTAACTCTGGCTCCAGGCTCGAGCGAGGACGATCTGAAGCTTCCTCTATTGTTTCTGAAGTTCCTGATTATCTTTTCGGATTGGATAATTCTGATGAGGCCGCACAGCCTCGCGAGCATAAAATCAAGACTCGCCCCATTTTACATGATAATGTGTCAGCTTCAGATCCGGGCTCTCCTGCTCCCCTTCTTTCTTCGCCTTATTGCTCAACTTCATCAGCTGTACCCATTGTGCCCGCAATTCCTGATCTTCCTCCTGTCAAGACCAAAGTTGATAACCCGGAACCTGTCACACAACAAAAGCATGTTCCAGTTGAGGCCTCTTCGGAGCCAATTGAGCAACCAGTAACCCAGCCAACTGGGTACCCAGGCAATCCTGTTATGCATTTTCTTCAAAATCCTCATTATTCGGGTCATACTGTACAGCAAATGCCGTTTTATTATGTACCGGGTTCGGCCCCTCCTCCGGGTAATGTCCCGGTTCAGCCCGTTCAACTTCGTCCTCAGTATGTCCAGCAATACCAGGTATCAGCGGGTCAAATACCTGTGGGGTACCATCCACAGGTTCCAGGAATGGGTCAAGTATATGGTGGGGCAGGTATGAGGCCCATGACAGCTGCACTAGATCCATATGATGGTGGAAGAATGGTTCCTGATGGGCAGCAGGTTTATTATGGAGTTAGAAATGCAGCTCCAGCTAGGTTTCAGGGGTATCCGGGTATGATGATGCCGGGTGGGGAAGAGTTGCAAAGGACTGCCTCGGACGCGAAGCAGGGTCGGGTCTCCCAATCTTCTTGATTATACATGCAATAGATTGTGCTTTGTTTTTATTTTATTTTTTCCCTTTGTGCTTGTTGAGATGGGATTGTAATTTGTAATTAGTTTTTGTTTGCATTTTAAATTTTGTGTGGTAAAACAGTGGATTTATTTTGAAAAAAAAAAATATATGTATATAAAACTTAAGATGATAGTAGCTTTCTATGCAATGTATAATTATTCCATTATAATATGTTATAAGGATGTACTTTAGGAAAAGGAAATGATTGCTAAACGACAGTCCCACGCAAAAGGCTACAATCTACATTCATTAGGAGTAGGAAGGTAGATGAATTTCCTTGTCAAAATTTTCACACATATTGTGGCAAGGAAGCTGCTAAAGCTTCCCACCAGTGGGGTTCAAACCCCACTGTTGCCCCTTCCCTATGGAAGGTTTTTTTCCTATGGTGTCCCCCTATTCTGGAAGAAAGCAGAGGTTTGATCCCCTCTCTTTCCGTTCTTTTAGGAGCCTTCAGGGCTTAAAACTGCTCAAAAAAAAAAAAGAAGAGAAAAATTCCGTCCAAGTAGCCTAGTGGGTAAAGCACGAGGACATTCAGATAGAGAGCGGGGGTTTGATTCTCCCTCCTCCCTCCGCTCTTCTTGAAGCCCGACTTTAAAAGATAAAAAACAAAAAGAAAAAGAAAAGGAAAGCAATATAATGTTGAATATAAAAATATAAAAGTAACATTTAGTTACTACATGAGATACTAAGTTCCAACTTTATTTATGAAAAAGAAAAGATGCTAGAAATGGATGTTAAGGAAAGTTTCAACTCTTTATAAATTTATCTAATTTGATATAAATGAATGAAAATTATACTGTTTATCTAATTCATTTGAATAAAAAAAAAACTAAAAAGATTTTATCTTTTTATATATTCATCTAACTGCATCTGAGTTAATGAAAATTTTGCTCATACAGATATATATATATATATATATATATATAAAAAATGAGTAGGGTAAAAAAAGCACAAGTGTGGGTCTCTTGGGGCCTGGGCTGAACGTAAGGTAGGGACAATATTGATTCATGGACTCATCATTGGTATAAAAAAAATTAGGTTGGACTGATGGTGTTGTGTCATGGGTCCATATGGGAGGGCTTAAGAGATTCATGAGTAGAAGAAGATGATAAATACAGGTTGGATCCATCTCTTGCAGGCTCAAAACTTTTTTCCAGACCACTACCCAAAATAGGATCGAATGTGGCTACAGCAAGATCTCTTTGATCTCCTGAAGCCTGCTCTAAAATCAGACATCACAGAATGAAAAAAAAAGGTTGCCGCTTGTTCATTACATTTTCTATGGCTTAATAATTATATAATTTCAGTAAATTATAAAATATGATTAATTTGTATTCTATGAATGCATCCCAATCAATAAATAATTAACATATAATTTTGAATATTTTACTATTAGATAACAAATAATTAGTACCTATATTAT
Organism: Macaranga tanarius; assembly: GCA_949673435.1. NCBI lineage: Eukaryota > Viridiplantae > Streptophyta > Magnoliopsida > Malpighiales > Euphorbiaceae > Macaranga > Macaranga tanarius. The sequence continues at coordinate 19,243 of CATIWO010180793.1, forward strand.
TACTATATATATTAATAACAGGAACAAAACTAGAATATATATATTTAGGGGTTAAAGTTAAATTATATTAAAATTAAGGAATAATTCTATCTTGAACTTTGAGCCAATTATCAATTGGATCATACTTTGAAAGTCATTTCAATTTGTTCATTCAACTTTATAAATTGTGTCAATTTTATCCAATTTTATTTAAAGGATCTAATTATATTTTTAAAAATTACTTTTACATCCTTATAGAATAAATTGACATTATTCAATTTTTTTTTCTTTTTTTTAAAAAATAAAATGTTAAGAAAATATTCTCAAGTCTTAATTTTACCACTTTTGAAATAAATTTATAAATTAATTTAACTTTTACATGAAATTTTAACTTTCATATATCAAAGAAAATAATAATAGAAATAAAAAAGTTATAACTAGTGAATCAATTTATTATATATTCTAATATTAATATAAACAAAAAAAATACAAAGTATATAAGTACTTTTAACTATCACTATATATGAATAGTAGTAAAATTTTAATTTTTAATAGTTTAGATATTTTTCAGAAAATTCAAAATTGTTTTTATATTTTTTACTAATATTATTAGTATTTATCTTTTTTTTTTTATTTCATACTTTTTTGTTTGATTCCTATTAGAATTTTTTTAAAAATAATATAGTTGAAAGTTCAAAAGTGAATTTTAAAATATTTAGAATTCAAAAATTTTTAATGAAGAATTTATAAATTTATGAAAATATTTATAAAATAAATTTATTTTTTTTCTTGTAATAAAAAGAGGATAAAAAATTTAATAAGTGTCAAATTTATTTTATAAGGATCTTAATTTTTGGAAATACAATTAGGTCCTTCAAATAAATTGGATAGTATTGACATATTTTATAAAGTTAAAGGTACAAATTGAAATAAATTTCAAAATAGAATTCAATTTCAATTGATAATTGAAACAAAATTTAGAATAGAATTGATCATTTTCTCTAAAATTAATTGAAATGTTACTAAAAATAGGAAGGATAAAGTAAAAATATGAAAATCTTGAAGATATAATATTTTTAAAAATTTTCTTGAAATTTATGGGTCATTTTATTATTTATTTCAAAAACTCTGGGGACCCCAAGCTATAAATTAATTTTGTGAATAATTTTTGTTGGCTCTTGACCAGGTACAGTCAAGTGGACATGTATATATACTGAGGGAATAAATATCCTTTTACCAAAATATGACAAGGATTTCTATCTTGTATAATTGTCTAAGGTCAAATTGCAAGTGGCTTTTACACAAATATAAAACAGAAACTGTTCCTTAATTCATTTCTTTAATTGTTCTTTAACCTTCTCTTCATATGTACTTTAACTTTCATACACGTTCTTGAAGTGCATTTTTATGACTTTTTTTCTTTTATAATCCAAATAATCTAATTAATCACACACTCTTCTCTACCTTTCTTTGCTCCATATAAAGACCGACCAGTACACTGCAGGCATGAGTGACCAAAAGGGCAAAACTTAATAGAGGAAAAATGATGATATTGTCGTCCGAAATATACATATATAAGAGACCATAGAGTAAAAAAGAGGCCCACACTTTGATTGTCTCAAACACTCTCAACGTTAATGATGCTGCTATATGCATGGGGTGAAAGGCGTGCATGCAATGCACTCAATACTCCCACATGAAATCGATCACCCTTAATAAAGAAATTACATGAGGTTCTAAATTTTATTATACTAAACGTTAAATTTATAATAGATATTTTGACTGTGTTATACTTATATGAGTAAATTTTTATTAATATATATATATAACACCCATTTTTTTTAATTTTCTTTGAAATCATGTCATATAATTATTTATTTATGCTCAGATTTGTTAGATGGAAAAAAGAGATAGAATTCGACAGAAAAAGAAAAGCAAAAGTTTATTGGTCTCCCAATGAATGCGAATATGAGAATTACCTAAGCTTTTTTTTTTCCTAAAGAGAAAAAAATAAATAAATAAAGCTTTTCTTTCTCTTGTATCAATGAGCAACAGAGAATCCATTGGGGAGCCAACAAGAAGACACTCACTCACTACCAAAGTGTAAAGAAAAGAACAAAATCACACTGAAATGACTAACAAAAGGTACATTCTCTATAGCAAAATTAAGGTGGGTCAAATTCTTGAAAAGTTATTTTGACTTTTTCTTCTCTCTGTTCCATTTTTCTCTTTTTTTTTTTTTAAATTTAAAATAAACCTCCCTTATAGTTTTTTATCATATCTAATTACTTATTTATTTAACTAAATGTGACCTTTTTTGTGTGTTTTATTTTTCGTGGTATAAAATATAACATCATTAATTTTAATATGTTTTGAACCACGAAAGCATGGTTTAATTGGTTGAATTAATCAGCAGCTTGCCGTTTATTAAATCAACTTAATAATTAGTACCTCGCAGACATGCATATAAATGACTCTTTCTGAAAGAGGATTTAGTTTTGATCAGAAATGGATGCCAGCCAAAGATTTATAGTCTGTAAAAGAAAAGGGCAGTTCTCTTTGAACCAGATTCCATCTCATTTTTCTTTAACTACTCACATGCACTTTTATTTTCACATGCATGCTTATTTTTATTGTTAAAATCTACACTGATATAAATTAATACACTAGAGGCATATTTATCAGAAGTTTATTTAAAATACTTTATATTAATTATAGTCCTTTCCTTAAATAATTAAAAAAAAAGAAAGAAAAACCCTTAAGATTTTGAGTTGAAAGAAGGATTTAATGATGATAAAATGATTTGGACAATAATTATATAAAAACAATGATGGCAGAGTACAATTAGTCTGGATTGAAATTTAAGGCAATCGGACATGATATATCTTGTTCTACATTTTGCTGTTGTTGGGCTCTGTTGGCTTTTGTCAATAAAGGAACCAATGATTATCTTCCCATGATGCATGTTATAAGCTCAATAATGTTTGCATATGCTGTTAAAAATATGTCCTTAAGATTGCAAGAAAAGTCAATGTCCAATTGGTCTGACCATTTCGCAATGATGATCAATCTCTATAATTACAAAGAGAGGATAGTACTGGAAGCACTCTATATTCAGTCAAGAAGAAGGCCACAACAGGGAAAGAGATGCAAAAGTCCTGATAGAACCAGACATAGGATATTGCATTATTTATAATTTATTTGAGCATCACATGAGGATTATGATCCATGCTTCTATAATCTATCTATTAGGAAAGAGGCATGCTTAACATCTTTAAAAATTTTAATAATACCAATCTGGATTATATGGTGATAAGTTTTATATTTATATATGAAAAAAATAAATGCTAAATTTTTTTTATTCTCTTATGAAATTCATTCGATTCAAACTCTAAAATAGTCAAAATTACCGAAAATGAAAAACATCAAAATTAAAAAGTTCTACGATAACCAATTTTATTAGACTTATAATATATATATCTTAAAAATAAAAAATTTAAAAACTTCCAAGTTCATTTTTTTTAGTAAAAAATTGTATCATGATGTTTGATTTCTTGATGGAAGAAAAAATTATTCAGTCCACTACAACCAAATTTAACTAATCTTCTCACAATTCTCGCGGCAACTCTTTTAACTTGAATTTGGTAACAGATTCTACTCAGGTTGTTAGAAGCTGTTAAAATGTTGCTATCAATTCACATTGGAGAACATTACACAAACAAAGACATTTGATAATTGATGGTGTTGTGTCTATATTTGAGCATTCCAACTCTCACTAGCATTTTGTTTTTAAATTAGTGATCCTTTTTTAACCTTGTTAAATTGTTGGAAAACGTGGGGCATGTGAGATTAAGTTCATACACGAACACCCCACACCCCGCATGAATGTAATGGCCCTTTTCACTTAAAAGAGAATTGAGTGCTATTTGGACTTTTAGCTGTACATATATATGATTTCTTCTATGTCCCATGTGTGAGTCCAGATGATAGAAATTGATAATTCTTGATTTGGACATTTTTTAATGAGGCTGAAAGTGGAAAATGTATTACACATATAGCAAAATTTTGTATATAACTAGTAATTGTTGGTCTAAAATAGTAAAAAATTAAAATTTCTATAATAACATCTTGAATTTGAATTTTATGCATGGAGAAATAGGTGTTGGAAGAATTTTACCCTCCTTACCGCATTCACTCAACTCAAACTCAAAAATATTTAAAATTAATTTAGCAAGTAAAATTGACTATAAAAATGTGTATCCTTTAAAGTTGAGGGTCCTCCTTGAAATATTATTTTTTTCATCGATAATCATTTTACCCTCCAATCCCATGACACAGGATTTATAAATCTCGTGCTACGTCCTTATAATAAAATGATCCAAAATTTATTGTATGAAAAGTGGCCATTGGAATCATAGATTGTGGGGGCATGCATACTCATATAATGTGGCAGATTTATCGTGACAATTATATATCAAAAATAAAAGAAACAGAAAATATACTAAGATTTTCGTATCAGTTACGCATTGCATTCATGTAGCTAGTAGTTACTATACATATACATTAGAAATTGAATTCTTATATTATATAGTCAATATCAGAATAAATGCAGAATTCATAATGTTTGACGACGTCGATGTCCTATCACTGTTGACAAAGACGATTGAAGCTGTGTTCTTATTGAAAAAAATGAAGGTAAATACCTAATCTAATGCTAATCTTTAGCTGTTCTTTACATTTGTTCAGTTGTATTTAAATAAAACTTTATTAATCATGTTTTTTTTTTCTTGAAATAAAACGAATTTTTTTGGATAAATGAAATTTTCATTTCATTATAAAAAAATAATTACGTAGGAATTAAAAATACATCAAACAATACAAATCCAAATCAATAATAAAAACCACCCTTAACAACTATAACTTCTATAACTAAATCTATAGAGTACCAAAAAATATAATAACTAGTAGAAAAAATACATAAAAATTATAGATCTCCCTCTAAATTCACTTATTTATATATAATATTGAAAAAAACAAAAGATAATGGGTGGTTTTTGACCAAAAATGGCCAAAACCACTTTAAAAACTATTAAACCATTAAGAAAACTACTCATAAGAGGACAGAAAAAGAGAAGAAAGCTTTAACACTCTTTGGTCAACCAATTTAACTTTATACTAAGTAACTAGCTAGCTAGGAGCATGTCTCAATTTGAACAAAATTAAATTGAATAAACTAAAAAAAGTTCCAAAATCTTCAGTCCACAACTACGACAATTAGGACCTCAGATTGAGATAAAATCGTTTGATTTAGAAAATACAAATATGGGGCCTGTCATTTAACACCAGCTGGTCATGAAACCAAGCTGTCCTCCTGCCATGACAAGGAAAGACTCTTAATCATATTTGTATGTTCCAAATGCAACAATTTATTTTACAGAAAAAATTCTGAAGTTTCGTTTGGAGAAGCCATATGGGGTTTTTATCATGGCAATTGCAGGATATTCTATTTGTCTTTATATGTCAAGAAATTAAGTGTTATGGGACACCCAAAAAAGAATATGAAATAATTTAAATTTGGGAGGAATTAATGACTTCTTTTTAATTTTGTCTCTATAAGGGAAGTGTATCAAGTGACATTCATTATACATTTGTTGTGTTGTCTCCTTGCAACACAACCTTAATCTATGGTTTCTTTGCTTGTAAGTTTGATAGCTAATTATTTAATTGAAAATAAACATATTATAAAAATTAAATTGATCAATGAAAGATTGCTTTCTGAACTAGGAAATTTCCATGAAACCGAGCTCTTTAAAAGAGGTGGGGTTCTGATTAATTTGCTCGAATAATTGCATCAGAAAATGCTCAGGAAAGATCGTAAATTGTCTAATTTGGAACATAGAAATCAGTTTGTAGAGAAAAAAAAAATTTTACTGACGCGTGCAGGCTTAGCAAAAGAGATAAATATTTGTACAAAAAATTGGCATTTATCACACACACGTGAGCGACATGCAGAGGTATATGTTTGCTATTTGCTGGGTATGAACAATGGAATGGACCCAGTGATTTAATGTCCAAAGATCTCTCCTTTGACAGGTCTCTATTGAATCGTTATCGTCTCCATGGTAGGCCATTTCTATATTTACTCATGTGAGCTCTTGTCTCCCCTTTTGCTTAATACCCTAATTTTAATTTTAGGCCTCAAGTTATATGTTTTTAAACTAATATGTACTAGAGGTAGATGGCAAGTTAAATTTTTTTTTTTTTGTCCGAACCATTTGTATCTAGAGTTTATTGGACTCTGACTAATTCAGTTCGATCCGGGTATGACCACAAAGGTGGCAAAGGTCTCCCAACAACTATTTAACGTTTCTGCGTTCACTTGAGACTTTAATTTAAGCGAGAACAACCTCTGCAGCTGATCCCAAAGGTTGTTGGTAGTTAAATTCTTTATATATACTTTGATTAATCCAATTTCTTGGACAAAATAATTTTAAAATACGCGCAGCCTCTAATTTGACATGTATATATTCAGAAATTATTTTTTAAGAATTCTGTATGATAGTTGAAACTTAATGAGAGAAAAAGGTTTACAATTTGCTTATTTTTCATAGTTTTTTAATTATGTTTTTTTTTTCTCTCTTTTTTTTTAACATTATTTGACAGGAAAAAGTAATGACAAAAGCTGCAAGACAGCTAGTGAGCTATAACAAAATGCATTTAGCCGTGGATTTAGTGGCATTCTCTTTTAAATACTGCAGGGCTAGCTATCCTGGATCATTGGAATGATATTTACCACAATCATCTGTACCCTTAGCCTCCTCCAAATTTTTCCTTGACTGTTTGTGACAAATAATGTCCGTGCTGATGCACAGCATTTATAAAATTGTGATGATTTTGTGAAAAAAGGTATATGTGTTTTATATAATTAGAAAAAAAAAAATTCTTTTTATATTATTTTCAGATTTGCCAAATTTTTACCTTATATATATTTTGTATGTATGTTACACCGAAAAAAATGCTCCTATTAATAGCTTATTAGAGAAAAAATTATTATTGTTTAAAAATAAAACTTTTATTTCATTTTCATTTAATAGAGATGTTAAATAATCTTTCTCTTTTAAATAAAATAAAAATAATATTTGAAAAAAAAAACTATCAAATTGATCATTTCTTTACTGGTAAATATTAACCTTATTATTAAAGTACGAATAGAAATAGGATACAATACAAGCATCAAACAAAATTTTGCAATTAGACTCATATGCTACAAGACAATATTCGTTTAGTTACATCTAATGTGCGAACAAACAAAAGGGTGGTGACAAACGATGAAAAATGAAAACAAAAACGAGTAGCAAAACTAAACCAGTTGGATATTATATAATAAGCACAATGTGATTTAAAAAATTACTAGCGGTTTGACTCAGTTACTTACCAAGTCTAAAGTGATGTTTTATCTATATTTTATCGATATTAGTGACTATTAGTGAAATTTTCAAGAGATGGGTAATGGGTTAGGTGTTGCCTGAGTATTTTAAGAGCACAGGTATCAGTGAAAATTCAAGAGATGGGTTAGGTGTTGCCTGAGTAGATGGCTTTGGTTTGGTGGCATGGTCTTGTAATTTCAACTTAAGTTGTATTTTGAAAACAATATCTCTTGTGAGTACTAGTCAACTTTTGGAAACAATAACTCCGCTGGCAAATAAACGAAGATAAAATAAAGTGAAAACTAAGAATTGTTATAACCCAAAGATGTATTATTGGTTCAAGGAAATGAAGAAAATTCTGTATCATATATGTCAGTTGCTCTGACTTTTGATTCACTGAACTTGCTTATATCATATATATTTGTCTGTTTATTTAAGTAGTTAGTGTCAAATGGAGGTTAATTTGTCTGCCTAATGCATTTCTTTTGGATTGAAAGTCTAATGCAATTTCTTTTGGATTTATTAGCAACTAATTTAACATTTTTTTTTTTTTTGCATATATACACCATATATAGTTTGAATCTGGAACATCACTTAAATGAGACATTATGTCAGGTATCCCAATAGTTATTGGTAAAATCTAATAGAATTTCAATAAAATAGAAGATAAGAAAAAGTATATCATTATTCTTTTAAATGAATATATATATATTTTTACACCATATTTGAGATAGAACTAATTTCCGCTTGCCCTGAAAAAAATTATTTCCTGCTGTAGAATATAGCAACTGCTTTTCAGAATTACAACTTTAATATGCTCCTCAATTTTTTTTTTTAAATTCCCATCAACAACTTTTGAAAAGTATATATATAAATATGAATAATATAAAAGAAACAAGTTTCGTATTGAAGAATTTCTGCCTTAAAATTGGGTAGAAAAATCTCCAGTAAAAACATAAAACATCAATGCTACTGTTTTCTTTTTAATTGAGACAGAGAAAGCAAGGGACCAACACTAATATACACATATAAGAAAGGAACAAACAAGTGAATAAGAAGTGAAGTTGAAGACTAATAGTAGAGTCTCCTTTTCCTTTTTTTTACTTAGCACAGAAAGCGAAGCTTCTCTTTCCATCATTATTATTTCTCACCTTCTTCCCTTCACTTTTCTCACTCTCACTTTCATATTTTTCTTCACTACATAAGCTCAGCATTGCACTTTCTTTTGCAAGAGACACATACAAAACGAAGGTTGATACAAGAAAAAGAAAACAGCATAAGAAGAGGGCAAAAAAATGGAATTTGATCTCGAAAATCCATTGACAAGCTTAAATGAACATCAATCTGATACTATCCCAGATCTCTTTGCCTCTGAATCTGATCATATGCCTTCAAGAAACTTCTTAAAATGCTTGAAAAGCTGCGACTTCTATTCTTCTTTTCGTCAAGAAGCCATTTCTCTCATTTTACAGGTACAAAAAGAATCAACTATAAACACAGTTGTAGCACTTAAATTATTGTTGTTTCTTGATTGTTGCTTGTATTTCAGTTGTGGTCTAATCTTGTGTTAGTTGCGCAGGCACAGTATTCTTGCAACTTGGAACCGTTGTTTGCTTATCTTGCAGTTAATTACATGGATCGTTTCATCTCCAGGCAAGAAATCCCGGTATACAACTGAAACAATGTCATGTTTTTGGTACCTAATTTTCCTCCTTAAAAAAGGGCTCTTTTCCTTTTGCTTGAATTGTAAATTTTACCATCATAACATATTTTTCATTTTTTGTTTGTGTTGACAATATTGGTTTTGTTTTTGCAGCAAGGGAAGCCGTGGATTCTTCGACTTCTTGTAATATCCTGCCTTTCTTTGGCAGCAAAGATGAAGGACACACAGTTCCCACTCTCCAATTTACAGGTAAATTACTCTGTATTATTGTATCTTCATTGATAGCATAAACTTGGTCTGGTAAAAGAAACTTATGTGAAAGATTCAAATAATGAAACAGAGAGAAGAAAGTTTCATGTTCGACATGCAAACAATTAATCGAATGGAGATGCTCATTCTTGATGCGTTGCATTGGCGAATGAGATCCATAACACCTTTCTCTTTCGTGCACTTCTTCACTTCTTTTTTTGGACACAAAGATCCACCATTAACACAAGCTCTCAAAGATCGAGCTACAGAGATTATTTTTAAAGCTCATCATGGTAATTCGTCACTACGTACCCTCTTTCAGATTTAAGCTATATTGCTCAAAGTTCAGAAGTAACTCCATTTTTTTTTCTTGAATTGCAGAAATCAAGTTACTAGAGTTCAAGCCATCAATTATTGCAGCTTCAGCTCTTCTTTTAGCATCCCATGAACTATTCCCATTGCAATTTGATTCTTTCAAATGTGCAATTTCCTCTTGTGAATGTGTAAATAAAGTAAGCAAAGCAAAACCGAAATTTTCTTGCTTGAGGTTGTGATTTCACTAGTTTTTTTAAGGGTTGATGAAAATGGTTTCAGGAGAACCTGCTAAAATGCTTAAATGCGCTGCAAGAAATGGGGGAAACGGAATGGTATGAATCAATGTTGGATACAGTTTCCAGCACACGAACACCATTGAGTGTACTGGACAGGCATTGCGCCAAATCAGAAAGTGAGACCACCAGCATCACTACAGCGACTGCATTGACAGAGAAGAAAGAGATCAAACGTCACAAAACGATTGTGTACTATAACAGCAAGTGACAATAATGATTAATGACGGTCCAGCTTAAGTTCACAGAGGCAAACAGAGAAGATAAATTACTCTGGAGGATTCTGCAATTTGGTCCATTTCTCAAGCAGCCAATATCATTAGTTATGACTTATGACCACTGTAGCAGAACCTACACACATGGATAGCTTGAAATGAGTCTTATCTTCATTAAAAAAATTAAAAAAAAACAAAAATGGGTTTATGGGTTTCTGGAATGGGATTAAATAGAAGGCAGCACTGGGAAGGGACCAAGAAGGACAAAACAGAGCTTTGAATGTTATGCCACTTTGTTTTTGTTTAGGCTTTTGGGTGAGGAGTTTGGTTGTGTCTGATGCCTGGTGGCAGAGACCCAATTACAGTGTTTTTTGTTTTCTTTTATTTTACTGTTTGAACCAAAATGTCAATGGTCTCCGTGCCAATTTTAGCCTCATTTCATTTTAATGCATTTTCTCACAAGTTTAAATATTTAATAACGCAATTTATATTCAATACACAAATTCTGTGTATTCAAAATTTATTTTTTACATGTTAAATTGTTTATTTTTTTTTAAAATTACCAACATTCAAAGTTCACCGAACATTAATTAATTCAGTTAAACTCAGATATAATTACGAAGACAGTAAAAAACTTTCAATAACTAATTTATTGTGACTATATACACTATGATCTAAATTCGAAACATTTTTAAGTGAGAACAATTATTAGTAGATTTTTTATTACTTCTATGAAAGAACAAGAAAATGAATTTCTTGTGAAATTCGAAAAATGAAATGAAGTTCATATCATGGTCAACGGCCATAGAAACAAATTGGGTTAAATAAATTATAAAAAAAATATGGCGGGAAATAAATTACAGTTAGCATTGTTGGTACTTGTCCATGTGTTGTGTGCGGGTGAGATAGAGGATAAGAGAGGAGAGACAACGTAGAAGACACGAAGCTTTCATAAAGATTGTAAGTATCTTTGTCGAAAAATAAAAGGTCCGTTCATCTCCTTCAAACTAATCTGTCCTTAAATGCCATTGAATTCATTATCTTTGTTCATGTTGTTGAAGCTGTAAAATCTGAATAGAACATTAAATTTTTCTTTTCTTGAAGTTTTTGCCTGCTATGCCTATGACCATTTAATTAGAAACTTGTTAAATAAAAAAAAGGGTTTCTAGTAGACATTTTGAGCATTACATGCGTTCAACTTTTATGTTATCATAAAAAGATTTTAGCCACTTTAGTTGATAGTGAAAGTCCCCTGCCAAAATTTTAGCAAATCTATACCAATCAAGGCTGCAAGAACAGAAATGGCTATTAAGTTTCTGTGTTGCAGAATAAAAGGAGATAAGAAGGGCCACAGTTGGCTGCACATTGTGATAAGATACAATTTTTTTTTTTGTAAAGTCAATTTTGATTGAGCAGAGATGTGCACAGCACCACCCTCCAAAGCACATTAATTCTCTCAAAACATGTCCAGTTTCCAAAATTTAGCAGTTGTTTTTGTGTGCCGTCAATGCATCATGGGCTTCAAGAAAAGACAGCTTTGAAAGATTGTTGCTTTAAGCTCAGTTCTGTCTGAAAATAGCCTGAATCTTGCTGCTGCAGCCCAACCTACCTCAAACAGAGCTTAGCCTGAAAAAACAGGTCAAGCCCAACCTCTATTGGAAACACATCAGGATACATTGAAAAGATGTTAACAATTGTAATGCAAATCTTACATTGTTAGGGATGGCAAAAAATTCCGAACCCGCGGGCTACCGATTCGACCCAATCCAAACAGAGTGGATTTTTAAATATGTGGCCGGGTTTCGGATAGTCTCGGATTAACTTGAAATTAAAATTATCGGGGACGGGGCGGGATAGGTATTTAAAATGCTCGTCCTGTACTCCGCCCCGATATATATATATATATACAATGATTTTGTGTTATATATTTGTAGTAAAATTATATATATATATATATATATATATATATATATA